>JABEVN020002566.1:12500-21063 GCA_013146195.2 Codonopsis lanceolata
TAGCCATTGTTTGGCAACCCCTATTAGGTGAGGTGAAAATTGGAAGCCATAGCCTCAAAGCTAGCTCCCTTGATCGCATGCCGGTGGAATAAGAATTTAAGTGGGAGATAAGGCATCCAGGTCCCATCAAATTTTTCTATGTCGGGCATTTTGAATTTGAGAGGCAATCTGCTGAGTTGTAATGTCGGTGCCCGTAGAAAATTCCCCTTTGTTGAGAAGTTTGAGTACCATGGCCTTTATATTTTCCACGTCGGCCTCTACTTTGGTGGCTCGGGGAGTTGGCTTTAGGTATATCTTGGTTGGATTAGGGAAGGCCGGGTTAACTTAAAGTGTCGGTAAGGATTTTGGCCGGATATGGATATTCGGCCGATAAGGATTTGGTGGATTACGGCTGGATAAGGATTTTGGGTTGGTGGATTACAGGTTAAGGGGGTAGGGTGGATTTTGGATTGTTTAAATTTGGGCGCCGATCATTATAAGGTAAATAAGTGGTACCTTGGCTTGGCGGGTTATAATTTGTGGGTCCATATATGAGTCTGTTTTTGGAGTGGGTTGGTTATGGGAGCAGGGGAGGTCATTTGGGTTTTGGGTAACTTTGGTGCTTGGGGAAGGATATGAAGGATAGGACGGGTAAGGGTTGATATTTGGGTAGTAGGGACTCGGTGGATGATTGGGATTTGGGGTAGTGGCTATATTTGGTGGGTTAGGGTTTGGCTGAGGAGTTGGGTTTGGGGGCACGTGAGATGTGGATGCTCAGGGGATTGTAGGGAAGAGTTCACCTCACCTTGGGTTTTGAGCTTGTATAAGACTTGCTATTTGGCTTAGCAAGTGTTCGTATCGTGCATCCGGGTCTAGCCATTTCTTTGCATGAGTCGAGCATATCCACGAGCCCACGAATCTGTACCCATATCCGGATTTGTTCATTTGTTGCCATCTTGCTCGGATCGTATTTTATGTGCGATTATGCCCTTGTCTTATCGATCTTGATACCCTACGTTACGATTTACGACTACTTTCCGTATCAACCGGCCGATCTATCTACGCCTTTCCAAATTCGGGCCAAGGGTTTCTGAGGAAAATGGGTTTTGGATGTATCAGAAGGCTGGATGAAGGCTTTCTGGGTTTGGAATATAATGTGCCTTTATTAGTATATTTTATTAATTATTTTCCCTACAAATTGACCGGATAAGCACCTGCTTAATTTTGACAGCATCTCGGGACTTTCTGAAACGCATGGATTCTTTCTCCGCAGTATAGGACCAACGTATTCCACCTGCCTTTCGACTTCCCGAGATCGGACTGATCCCAGGCGAAGGGTCTATACTCTTTTCGGGATCCACCATTCGAAATGATCTAGGTCGAGCATTTGAAAATAATAAATCAGCCCCAGTGTATTTTTTTTTTTGACTTGCGCATATTTTTTTTTGATTTGTGCAGATTTTTTTTTGACTTGCGCACATATATTTTTTTGACTTGCGCACATATTTTTTTGACTGGGGCTTACCCACAATTTAAAATGCAAAAACCGGTCGGTCTTTGAAGTGTCCTGAGAATCTATATGCAGTCTAACGTTGGCTTATGCAGGGGGTAGGTTGGCCATGGTATAGGGTAGCAATTCGGAATATATTTATATGCATGTGCGTGTGTATGCGGTATCTAAAAAACAATTTTTTTTTTAGATATAGAAATAGAAAATAAAACAGATATGACCTGTCTTGCTGTTGTATGTGGATTTTCTCGGCTTTTTAGCTTAAGCGCGAGCAAGCAAGCATACCATCAAGAAATAGAAAGAAAAGCGGAGAATCTATCTATTTATAAAAAAAAATGGGTCCTAATCCCCAAAATAAAATGACAGAATGAATGCATGTATATATATATACATATTTTGCAGAATGAAAATAAAGCAGAATAAAATAATATAAGGTCGAAAATGAAAAGATTTTAAAAATAAAGCCCCGGCCCTTTTGTTGTGCTGCCCGGAAATTACTACACACAAATACTATTTTTTATATATAAAAATAATATATATATATATAATGAAAAGATTTTTTTTTTGGAAAAACACGAATATTTTCAAGCATATCCGTAACAGTGTTTGAAATGAAACTGCTGCAAGATGGATGATCATATCCACAAATATAGACACGGATGTTAAAGGAACGCAATATTCAACTGTTTAAATTAATATAACAAGCATACTTTAGCCAGAAACAAAAGAAAAAAAAGTTTTGGTTAATGAGTCTAGCCCTCCATTTTTATATATTAAAATAAAAACGATCTCCCCAGCAGAGTCACCACTGTGGGTTTCCGGGAAATGTGCTCCCGCGCCCCGCGCGCCCTTGGATAGGGGTGCGCGTACGTGCGGATGCGGTGCCATCCACTGCTCTCGTTCCACCCTCCCTTGTTTAGGGGAGGACGAAATCAAAAGTGCGAGAGGAGTGCTGTCGGAATAGCACATTTGAATGCGCCTCGGTTGCCTTTAGTGGATTTTGATCCAATATGGGAGCTTTGGGTTTTCTATGTCAAGTTATCCCTTGTTTAGGGGATACCAGGATATAGGAATGCATCACCCTTCTATTCCCATTCTCCCTTTTTTAGGGGAAAACGTGAAAGTGCAAGGAAAGAATGTTGCAGCGCCCCCACTATGGATTTTATGAAAATAGCCTTATGGCCTATCTCGAATCACTATGGGTGCTTTGGGTTTTCTACGTCAAGTTATCCCTTGTTTAGGGGATACCAGGACATAGGAATACATCACCTTTCCATTCTCATTCTCCCTTTTTTAGGGAAGAACGTGAAAGTGCAAAGAAAGATGTTGCGAGGCCCCACTGGATCCAAGATGTTTTAGAGTCGCCATCTTTATTTTAAGGAATAAATAAAGCAAAACAAAAAAAAGAAAACCAGAGATAATGAAAACGGGTTCGGAGGCTAAGTTACGAGTTGGGAAGGTGCTAGGCACCCAACTCGCCCTTTCGGTCTCAAAACGGTTTTTGGCTAAAGTATGCTTTTTGTTATATTTATTTAACGGATAAATAAAGCATGCTTGCCTACAAATACATCCATTACATCTATATTATTCTGGACTTGCAATTGTCTCTTTTACAAATAATCACAAATATACTTGAAAATATTTGGCCATAATAACGGCTACATTTAGTATTATTTCCTAACTAAATCCGGGCATCATAACTGCTTATATATTTACATTGGACCGGATTTGGAAATAATACTTTTATAAGTAAAGACTTTAATGAGCAAATAATTACAAATATATCTGAAAATATTTGGCCATAATAACTTGACTATATTTAGTACTATTTCCTAATTAAATCAGGCAGGCAAGCGCTTATATATCTACATTGGGCCGGATTGGAAATAATACTTTTACAAAATGAAAGACTTTAAAATAAAACTTACAGACAGCCTAGGGTGTGCTCGCTCTGTCCCTCGGAGAGAGAGAGAGAGAGTCTTTTTTGTTGTTGTTGTGTGTTGTGTGAATTTGGGCAGCGTGACTGCTTCTGAAAGTTACTTTTGGCCTAGGGATTTGGGCAGGGTAACTGTTTGTTTTTGGTTATTTATTGGCTTGAAGTAGGCTGAAATCAGGCAGAATAACGGCTTATTTCTGGCTGATTTGACCTTTTAAATCGGGCGAGCAAGCGCTCTTTCCACGATTTTGGGCCAGGGAAAAAGGGTGGATACCTAGGTGGGGGGCTAAGGTTCACTTCTACCGGTTGGTTTTGTATTTGGAGGAAGTTTGGCAGAGTTTCGAGGTTTTTTGAGGTGATCACTCACTATCTCACACCGCTCTCTAATTCTCCAGCGTAACGTTAACGCGGAGAAGCTTTACGAAGGAATGTTGTGTGAAATGAGAAGCCGGGTGTCTCTATTTATAGGAGGAAAGCAGGGACATCGACGGAATTTAATTTCCTTCTCTGCGCATCAAACGGTTGTACATCGGGCTAAAGGATTTGTGAATTACGGCAAATGTTTGTGCACTGTAGCAGACAGAAGGCATTTTGGGCGCCATGCCCATTCATTTTGGGCGCCAAGCCCAAATTTGGGGGTGGCCACGCCCACTATTCAAAGTTTGTCATTTTTGAACACTTTAGTCCCTGCAATTCGACCTTTTGCGCATCCTGCTTTGTCCTTTTGCACTTTTGACCCTGTAACTTGACATTTGTTAATGTTTTAACAGGTCTTGATATTTTATGTCATGTCACATACCAGGGGTACGAAATTGGGGTGTCTACAGATACTCAAAATGAGCTTCGGCGGTGACAACTTCCGACCAGCCCGACAATCTAAATCTGTCCTGAGATAACTTGGTCGGTGACATGCTTGGTTACGAAACTATTCGGTCGGTGACATATTCCTCTTTCTCCACCTTTACCAATTGAACCTCTTCCAGTTCTACCCAAAGAAATCAGAGAAGCTAAACACCATCCAGTTTCAAACATCATTGGAAATCCATTTGCTGGCCTGAGAACAAGAAGCAGTTCTAGAAATGAAACTCTTGATTCACATGCTTTTGTCTCCTCCATTAAACCCAAAAAGGTTGATGAAGCTTTAGAAGACCCTCAATGGATTAAGGCCATGCAAGAAGAACTAAATCAGTTTGAAAGATGTAAAGTTTGGGAACTTGTGCCAAGACCCTCATGTCAACAAGTTATTGGAACTAAATGGGTATTTAGGAACAAGTTGGATGAAGATGGAAATGTCACAAGGAACAAAGCAAGATTGGTAACTCAAGGCTATAGACAGGAGGAGGGTATTGACTATGATCAGACATTTGCTCCTGTTGCCAAGTTAGAGGCTATCAGATTATTCCTTGCCTATGCAACTCTCAAGAATTTCAAGGTCTATCAAATGGATGTAAAAAGTGCATTTCTAAATGGTGATCTACAAGAACAAGTGTTTGTTGAACAACCTCCTAGGTTCCTTAACATCAAAAAGAAGGACCATGTTTACAAGCTAAGAAAGGCTCTTTATGGTCTCAAACAAGCTCCAAGAGCATGGTATGAAACTCTATCAAAATTTCTTATGGAAAAAGGGTTTCAAAGAGGTAAAATTGACACTACTCTCTTCTCTCTCAAGCATAAAGGTAATATCTTACTAGTTCAAATTTATGTTGATGATATTATTTTTGGCTCTACTAATGAAGTGTTGTGTAAGAGATTTGAAAATCTTATGAAAGGGAAATTTGAAATGAGCATGATGGGAGAACTTACATACTTCCTAGGTTTGCAAATTAAGCAAACTGAAGAAGGGATATTTATCCATCAATCAAAATACACAAGAGAGCTGAGCAAGAAGTATAACTTGCAAGAAGCAAATTCAGCAAGCACTCCAATGGGAGTTGAATGTCATTTGGTTATTGATGAAAAAGGTAAACCAGTTAATACAACTGAGTACAGAGGTATAGTTGGATCTCTCCTTTATTTAACTGCTAGTAGGCTAGACATTATGTTTACTGTGTGTATATGTGCTCGTTTTCAAGCCAATCCAAAGAAATCTCACATGATTGCTGCAAAAAGAATTATTAGATACCTGATTGATACTTAAAAGTTTGGTATCTGGTATCTTAGAGATTCATCTTTTAACTTAATTGGATATTCAGATGTTGACCTTCCAGCTTGTAGAGTTAACAGAAAAAGCACCAGTGGAACATGTCAATTTCTTGGTAACAGACTGATATCTTGGGCATGCAAAAAGCAAGCATCAGTCTCCACCTCAACTACAAAAGCTGAATAGTGAATACATTGCTGCTGGAAGCTACTGCTCTCAAATCCTTTGGATGAAACAACAATTATTGGATTATGAAATGCAAATAGGAACATGTCCTATTTATTGTGATAATACTTCTGCTATTTCAGTTTCTAAAAATCCTGTTATGCATTCTAAAACCAAACATATAGACATAAGATATCACTTCTTAAAAGATCATGTTGAAAAAGGTAATGTTCAGCTAAAATATGTTCCTACTGAATTTCAATTAGCTGACATTTTTACAAAAGCTCTAAAATCTGATAGATTTGAATTTCTAAGAGGTGAATTGGGAATGCTTATAATGTCATAGAAAGATGCTTTGTATTTCTAATCTTTGCAGGTATTCAGATCATCTACAAAAGAGAATCAACGAGTACTCCTCAGTCTGTCGGCTGACACTCATCTAGCTGACAAACTATAGCTGACATTACTCAGCTGACATTTTTCAACTCTCTGTTCATATTCTTCAAGGAATAGCTGACATTGCAAAGATTGTCAAAAATGGTCAGTTAGTAGCTGACACAAATTCACAGCTGACAAAAAAAGTCAACAACTGACATCCCTCAGCTGATATTGTTCAAGCCAACAACTAACATCTCATAAGCTAACATAATATGATCAGCTGACAATTTTTCTATTCTTTAGCTGAAAAAATTTCATTAGCTGACAACACAGTGACTGACATTATAGTCACCGTTCAGGTAGTCTCTTATCCTTAATCAAAGCTAATCGTATCTCAGCCAAGATTCTTAATAAATTAAAAATATCTTTAAATTTTTATTTTTTATTATTTGTTTCCCGCCTTTATTTCCCCTTGGAATTCACGAAGCTTCCTTGAGAAGCCAAATTGACCTTTCCACTATCCCACCAACTCTGGCGGTTGAAGTGACGTGCATACACAAAAATGGCTCATCATTGTGATAATAACATTCTGTCATAAATCACCCTTTTTATCATAAAAACCAAAATTCTATGTACTTTATCACTACACTCCATATCTTCTCTTTTAAAACCCACTCACTCTTATAAGTGTTCGTACTTATAAAACCTTTTTTATAAATACCCATCTTTTACAAACCTCGTCTTCACTTCTTCTTCCTCTTCTTCTTCCACCTATTTTTAAACTGTCTTTCTTTCAAACCCTAACCCTAGACTTTCTGGTACTCTCTCTTCTTACCCTCTCTTTATCTCTCTCTATTCCAACTGTTTTCTTAACTTTACTGTTGTGATTATTTCAGGGCTTGAGCTCATTCATCTATTGATAGCTTCTGGGTTAATGCATCTTCTATCTTTCAACATTCGCACTTACAGTTGCCAGTTAACCGAGGAGTTCTTCATGGCAATTGAAGAAAACCCAGCTGATCCATTCTCTCTCTCTCTCTCTCTCTCGAAATATTAGAGGCATTCCGATTATTTTCAACTCAGAATCTATCACAGCTGCCTTTCCAGATCTCTACGATGATGGTTCAACCATCTACACCATTAATCCAGAAGAAACACAACAAGCAGGTTGGATCACTATGCGAGGAGAAGTACCTATAGAGCTTGCATTTGATAGACACAAACACATATTTGCTCCTCTGCACTATGCCCTAGCCACTGTTCTGGACAAGTGCCTTATCATCAAATCTGGAGGGCATGACAAGATTACTGAATCTCAGTTGTTTCTTATGGAAGCCATTGTGGAGAACTGTGAAATGAACTGGGGTGCAGTTCTGGTTGAATGTGTAAAGATGAATATAGCCAGGTATAAGGAAAATATGGCTACAGGAAACCCAAGACTTACCCATCATCTGATTATCAACCAGTTTCTTCGATCTCTCCCAGCTCTTCAGCATCATCTCATCACTATTGGAGACCTGGAACCCGTGAAAATCAAAAAGTACTTGGCTGTTGACATCAAGCGAGCCAATGTTTCAAGTCGCTTTGGACAGGAAATCTCCACAGCTCAAACAAGCAGAAGACCTAAAAGAACGAGGACCTGAGCTCACCTGGCATTTGTATCATCTAGTCGGCCAGTGAAGTTTTCAAAGGCAACCTAAAATTGTCACCAATGGCGGGTGGTCCCGGCCGAGGTGGTCGGTGGAAGGTAGTCAGCCAGCTGACATTGTTCAATCAACTGATGTGCAAGGAGCTGACATTCATCATATCCCTGTATCCCATAGAACTAGAAGAAGGAAACTGACCTTGGCTGCTGAAGTTTCCCCCAAAAAGCAGAAAATAAATCATGATCTCAATCCAGATAATTTTATTCCTTTTTCTCCTGCACCAGAAACTCTTACAATTGATCTTGTACCAGTTTCTCCTCCCTCCAATCCTAAATCCCCAAACATTGCACTAATTAAGTTTTTCCCTCCTATCAGAAATCCAACCTTCCATCCAAGACATTCATATTACTAGGCAAGCCCTGTGCCCATTCCTCCAAATTGGGTATTCCCAATTGATCATCTTCCCTACTTTGTTCAGTTTCTTCTCTCTTTTCATGAGGAAAAGAAAAATGAAAAACCACCTGTTAACCCCATCAAATACATTGACCATAATCTAAAAAGGAGACCCTATGTTCTTTATCCAGTTACTCCCAACCTGAACCAAGAAGATCTAGTGGCCAATTATGGCAAATATTTTGACCCTCTCCCCTTACTTTGGAATAGATTCTACCTTTCAAATGATAGGTTTGTTCAGGATGAACTCATATTTTTGGCCTGGACCATTTACAACAAAGTGCATGAACTGCCAGCCCTTCCCCACAATGATCCATTTCTGGTAGGAAGACTTACTTTGCCGAAGATGATGAGCT
>JABEVN020002567.1:0-21073 GCA_013146195.2 Codonopsis lanceolata
GTCCTTCTAGATTTTTAATCGCTGAGTCACCATGATTTTCCCTCTCACATTCTCATGGGGCTGGGGTGTGGGGGCTTTCGGGGGGAGAGTTTCCCCTTTTTGGATACAAGACGACAACTCAAAGCGATTAGCGATATAGGACTATAGTAATACAAGTCCCTATTTTAGTACTCCCTCCATTTTGGGTAAAGAGTCCACCATATTATTTTGAAATGTTTCACTTTAAGAATCCACTTTTAAAATGTTATATTTATCTTCTCCAATTCTTCACAACTTTTCAACTTTATTATCCATATTTGATATTAACATATTCATTTTGTACAAACATTTTTGTAATTATAATAAAACTATAATGCTAGTTATATATCTCTTGATAATTAAACTTTTTATGCATCGACTCTTTGATTAGCACAGAGAGAGTACTTAATATGCCTCAGCCCTTGATATTTCGTAAATTTATTATATTATTTTTTGACTAAACTTTTACTCACAGGTAGTCCTCTGTGAAAGTGTTTGTTATCCGCTTGAGTGATTTTCAACTGATCACTAAACTCCTATGCAAGGCTACACTATTCGTGTAGTATTTAGGATGCTCATCCCACAGGACTTTGAATCAAGCACCGAATAACTCACAATTAAAATTATCTAGACTAATTGATTTCAAGATTTTTGGTGCGATGAGTAAATTAAATTAACAAGACTAAATTAACTAAATTAAAATGCAAGATTAGATTTTGGATTTAAAACAATAATTAAAAAGGCTTCTAGGATTTCGGTTCACCACAACAATGAATTTATAAATTTCGTAATAATCTTTCCGTTCGTGATGAATGTCAAATTTTGAAGGCGAATTACATAAAAATAGTTAATTGCATTCTTTCAAACTACTCTCAACCGTGCCTAGATTAATTCAAATCTGATGTCTCGCTCAATGAATTAAACTAAACCCATTATGTCCTACAATTCTATAAGCCTCTAGAAATTTAATCAACTCTCGTTCTCATGAATTTCTAGTTCAATATTAGAGTTCAAGCGTTACTTACGCTTCACCTTTCTGGTCCTTCACTTCAAGAACTAAGATTATTGTATAAATGTAGTAGTTTCACCTTTCGATCCTCGCTACTACAATTTTATACAATTATTAATAAACTAAAATTGAATCAAAACGGGTGACATTCAAGTAAACTGAAGATAAAAACTTTATTTATAAATCCATTACGTGCTACACCTAATCCTAGAATTAGAAAACTACTCACACATAATTAAAGTGACTAAAATAAATATATTAAGAATAATCATAAAATAAAAACAAAGAGAAGGGAAGAAGAAGAACTTGCAATAATAAAATGCTTCCAAACGAATTCACAAACTCTAGTCTTCAAATATAAAACTACTTAGAATGCCTATCTAACTATTTGAGAGGAGAGTATGGAAGTAAAATTCTATATCTCTAAGGAGAGGAGGAAGGAGCTATATATAGGGAAAAACTAAGTCTTTCCTTTCCCCTTGTCAACCAAAATAAAAAGACAATAAATGAGAAATAAAGGAGAGATAAATGAGAGGCTAAATTAAAGCTCTCCATCCCCCTTTAGATGACATTTAGTCTAGATACATAAAAAGGGGTCAAACTGAAAAATATTGAAAGTGATTCTTGAGCTGCCCCGATTGAAGGTTGCGAAAGATTTCGCACCTATGGTGCGATTGCTGCTGGAAATCTTCAATTTAATTCTTGACATTAGTTTTCCACCCCATGAAAAATAATCGCTGCCCATGAAAAATGCTGGAATTCAATTTGCTTTTACTTCATCATTAAAGCTTGATTTTAATGCACAAAATTTGCAAAACTGCCTAAATAAGACAAATAAAGGTAAATGAATCAAAACAATTAAATTAGCAATGATAAATGCAATATTGACTAGGAAAATAAGCCCAAAGTATCCAAAAATATAGACAATATGCACATTTATCATTATCACTCATCTTGGAATGGTAATTTTTTAAAAGAAATATAAGCCTCTTTTTTGGGGGGGGGGGTTAATTAACTCATTTGTTAAAATAAACCAATAGATAAAACTAGTTTTTTTAACCCGTATGTTAAATATACATCAATTAAATCATACATAAATAAAATAAGGAGGATCGATTTATTAACAATTACACATAAGTATATCACTAATCATTATAGATTCTAAAAAAAAATTCCTTATACACAACATTTGTTGTCTTATTAGTTGGTTTTTCATCTTCACCGCATATCAATATCTTCAAACCAAAATAATTTGTTACTCTAAAAACTACGACATATAACTTTTTTTTCAAATAAAGACCTACGTACAATTATTGACTTTGGCACTTGTTAATTATCATTGCATATGATACCAGCAATGTAAATTGTCCTCTCTGGAACTTGAAACACAGTCTTACATCGGATAGAGTTAATGACAATCTTGGGATAAAAACATTTTCTTCAACATTGCTTCCTTTCAAAAATTTTGTTTCAACAATATGATCCCCAAGATTTATGATGATTAGTCTTGTTTTATTACACAACCCTGCAGCATGGTCAATGTTTCTCAACATCATTACTGGAACACTAATTTTAAGTGTCAATTCATGGTTTGACAACCCCGAACACTTTATACTATTCAAAAACTCTAGTATAATAAATGTTTTCAAACAAACTTGAATTTTTTCCGCTCCTTCAAATAGAATATGAATTCAAATAAGTTTTTCCTTTTGAATGATTACTTTTATTAAATTATATTTGTATTTTATGAATAAAGAAATTTCTGAGAAGAAAATAAGCTAAAATCAAAATAACAAAATTATTTTTACCATTAACTATTATTTTTGTTTTGTAAATTATTTTGATTTTAATAACTTCTATTATATATATTTTTTTGTTTTATTGACTTCGTGACTATTATTTTTGTTTTATTTTTAAGAATTAGTTTTACAGAAAAAATTTGTTCCGTAATTTTTTATTATTATTTTGCTAACCTCACTTTAAATTGTTTTGTTTTATTGACTCTGTAACTGTTATTTTTGTTCCATCAAATATTTTTATTTTACTAACATATTTTTGTTTTACATAACTATTTTTAAGAATTTTTTTATTTTTATAATTTTAATAAACCTCAGTTTAAATTATTTTTGTTTTATTGACTCTGTAGCTATTATTTTTGTTCTATCAAATATTTTTATTTAACTAATGTATTTTTGTTTTACATAGCTATTTTTATGAATTTGTTTTAAAATTTTATTTCGTAAATTATTTTTATTATTTTAGTAACCTCAGTTTAAATTATTTTTGTTTTTATTGACTATGTAACTATTATTTTTGTTCCATCAAATATTTTTATTTTACTAACGTATTTTTTTACACATATATTTTTAAGAATTTGTTTTAAACTTTAATTCCGTAAATTATTTTATTTACTAACCTTCGCATTAAATTACTTTTATTTTGTTGATTCTGTAACTTTTATTTTTATAGTGGCTTGTAGAGCCGTCAAATTGGGCTAAAGCCCGCGGGCATGCCCTCCCCGCCACCTAAAAGGGGCGGGTTGGGCCGATGAAATATAGGACCGTTTGGATGCAGGCTTCACGGGCTTTTGCCCGCGCGGGCTGCGGGCTTAAGCGGGGCGGGGATGGGCTGCCCGCACTTTCTTAGACATATCATATATTCCCTTCAATCCTTCATAAATAACTTATCGGCCCAGCCCATTGTCATTCATATCCCCTAGGACCCCTATAGACTACAAAGTCTACAATTAAATGATTAATATCATTCACTCTCTCATTCTCTCTCCAGTGATCTAGTCTCCAGCAAATAGCTAAATATCAGTATATCACTTAATCTCTCTCTAAGCGTATTTCCTTCTTCCGTCTTGCCGCTTCTCCACTCTCCTCGGCGACTTGCTGCCTCCAGTTCTCGCTCTCTTTTAGTCTCGTCAAGAGTCTGCTCTTACATCCCGCTCGTGCTTCTAGTTCCAGATCGGCACCACACCTGGCCCCGCCTCGGGCCACTTATAGCATCACCGCCGGCTCTGCCTCACCGCCTCCACTTTTCCCACCTTCGCATCTACACATAACACATGCATACACACAAGCATTTGCCCCTTCCTCCCCTCCCCGCTTCTCTGGTAACTCAATCATATTACTCCTTCACTAATGCATGTGTTGATGTCGAAATATCTATCCGTGTAACATGAAATTTTAGTTTTTGATTTTATTGCCCAGATTCAATAATTATTCATCTAAAACTCTATTCGTGATTTCGTGTTGCTGAACTTGTAAAGTTAAGTTGTAATTGGTATTTTACTTATTTAGTTTTTGATTTTAATGGTTTTGAATTTGTTTTTTAGTGAATCAGTGATTTAATGTATGGTATAAATTATGAGTTTATGACATAAAATGGTGCAATGATAATAAAAGGGAAAAAAACCTGTTTTGCGGGCTTGGTTCATTTTGCCCGCAGCCCTACGCGGGGTGGGCTGGGCCATGAGTTTTAGGGATCCTCAAGTTCGCGGGCTTTCCCGCCCAGGCCTGTTTTGTAGCGGGCTTTTTGGGCCCACGGGCAAAACCGTCCCGCATGCCCGTTTTGACAGCTCTAGTGCCTTGTTCCATAAATTATTTTTATTTTACTAACCTCTTATGTTTTTGTTTTCTTAACTCCGGAACTATTATTTTTGTTTTAGTTACTATTTTTTATGTTTAAAGAGAGAAAAATGTTTAAACATAATTAAAGAGAGATGGTGATGGTGAAAATAAGATGGAAAGAGAAAGAGAAATATAAACTGAAGATAGAGAGAGAAATAAGTAAATGGTAAGCTAGTTAATAATTCAAGGGTTTGTTTGGTAGTCGGAAATATAAGCGTGATTATTAACTCAAGATTATTAGTTAGTCATAATGATAAGATTACAAATGTTAATCCAAATTTTTTTGTGAGGGCGCTAAAGGTATTAATAGTGAGAGGATTGATTTTATCCTGTAACTTGTGTTAAGTCCCGACCACCTATCCTGAACCAAACATTAGACAACTCTGGTTTATTAATCCTATTCGCCTTAACCCGACTACCAAACAAAATTAAAAGTTATTATTTACCATTTTATATAATAAATATATATATATATATATATATATATATATATATATTTTTTTTTTTTTTTTTTTTTTTTTTTCAAGATCCTAAAAGGATATATATGTGGAGAGTAAAGAGTTTGGTTTGCTCAAACTTTAAACTTTTTATTAATCAGATTAATTGTTGTTATTATATATATATATATAGTGAATTTATCTCTCCAAAATCTTATTTTTGAATTATTGACTTTTGAGTTACAATTTCACTATTTCTCTCTCCTATTTTCTCTGGTTGTATTTCTCTTTCTCTCTTCCGTCTCCTCCATATTTGATCTCTTATCACCACCATCTCCTCTCTTTTAATTATAATTAAATATTTTTCTCATTTTAAACATAAAAAAATTGTAACTAAAACAAAAACAATAATTTCAAAGTCAAGAAAACAAAAATATAAGAGGTTAGTAAAATAAAAAAAATTTGTGGAACAAGTCATAAGAAAAAAAAAAGATACAGAATCAACAAAACAAAAATAATTTAATGTGAATGTTAATAAAATAAAATAATTTACGGAACAAAAGCTTAAAATAAATCCTTTAAAATATATATGTAAAACAAAAATACGTTAGTAAAATAAAAATATTTGATGGAACAAAAACAATAGTTACGGAGTCAATAAAACAAAAACAATTTAAACTGAGGTTACTAAAATAATAAAAAAAATTACGGAACAAAAGAATAAAACATTTTTTAAATAGCTATATAAAAAAATTAAAATACATTAATAAAATAAAAATATTTGATGTAACAAAAATAATAGTTACAAAGTCAGTAAAATAAAAACAATTTAAACCGAGGTTAATAAAATTATCAAAATAATTTACGAAACAAAAGTTTAAAACAAATTCTTAAAAATAGTTATGTAAACAAATATGTTACTAAAATAAAAATATTTGATGGAACAAAAATAATAGTTACAGAGTCAATAAAACAAAATAATTTAAACAGAGGTAAGCAAAATAATAAAAATCATTTACGGAACAAAAGTTTTCCGTAAAACTAATTCTTAAAAATAAAAAAATAATAATAATTACGAAGTCAATAAAACAAAAAATATAATGGAAGTTAGTAAAATCAAAATAATTTACAAAACAAAAATAATAGTTAACGGTAAAAATAAATTCATTAGTTTGATTTTAGCTTATTTTCTTATCATAAATTTCTTTATTTATAAAATACAAATATAGTTTAATAAAAGTAATCATTCAAAATGAAGAACTTATTTGAGTTCATATTCTATTTCTAGGGCAGAAAAAATTTAAATTTGTTCGAAAACATTCATTTTATAGAGTTTTTGAATAGTATAAATTATTCGGGGTTGCCAGATCATGAATTGACACTTTAAAATTTGTGTTCCAATAATGTTATTGAGAAACATTGATCATCCTGTAGGGTCGTGCAATGGAACAAGACTAATAATCATATATCTTGGGGATCATATTGTTGAAACAAATTTTTTTTAAAAGGAAGTAATGTTCGAGAAAATGTTTTTATTCCAAGATTGTCATTAACTTCATCCAATATAAGACTATTTTTCAAATTGCAGAGAAGACAATTTCCATTACTGGTATCATATACAATGACAATTAACAAGTGTCAAAGTTAATAATTACACATGAGATCTCTTTTTGAAGAAACCATTATTTAGCCATGAGCAGTTATATGTCGGAATTTCTAGAGTAACAAATTATTTTGGTTTGAAGATATCGATATGCGGTGAAGATGAAAAACCAACTAAGAAGACAACAAATGTTGTGTATAAGAAATTTTTTTAGAATCTATAATGATTAGTGATATACTTATGTGTAATTGTTAATAAACCGATTCTTCTGATTTTATCCTTTAAGATTTTGTATCCTTTTTATTTTGTTTATGTACGATTTAGTTGACGTGCGTTTAACGCACGGGTTAAAAAAACTAGTTAAATAAATGGTTGAAGTATTGATGAATCTAATATTAAAATTTAGGCAAATGAGATGTTTAATTGCTAAATATCAAATATTTAAAAAATAAGATTTTAAGAGCAAATAAACATAAATATAATATTAAAAAATAAAAGTGGTAGAATATATATATATATATATATATATATATATATATATATATATATTTGTCTCGGTTCAATAACACGAGAGGGGGATATCAAAAATAGTAAAATACTTCTATGAACTCACCTTCTTCATACACACACTTTAGAATTACTTAATGATTAGTGACGCTGTTCAACCCCCCGAATCCTATGAGTTGACCTCCCTAAAATAATTCTTCCTACTTTACCCTCCTTATAAGTTGACCCCTCTTCACCACCTCCTCCCTCCCCCACAGCCACATCGTCCTCCCTCCCCCATCACAGTATACCCCTTGCATCACCACCTCCTCCCTCCCTCCCCCATCACAGTATACCCCTTCCATCACCACATCCTCCCTCTCTCTCTCCATCACAGTATACCCCTTCCATCACCAACTACTCCCACCCATTACATCTTTTAACTTACCCCCAGCCAGTGAGCCTCAATCTCCAGCCACAGTCTCATCTCCTCCTCTCTCTTTTTTAAATTCAATTTAAGGGTTGTTCGGCCATGGTCGACCGAACAACCTTGTGTTGTTCGGCTCTGGTCAATTGAACAACATTGTGTTAATGTTGTTCGGTCGACCATGACCGAACATCACAAGGTTGTTTAACCGAACAACCTAGGTTAAATCGGAAACAAAAAAAAAGATGGGAAAAAAAAGGAGGTAGGGGCATGTGTCCACTGGAGGAGGAAGGGAAAATGTAAGAGACAGAATGGGGGAAGTGAAGAGGACGAAGTGGGTACAGGACAAAGTGGGTGGAGGAAGAAGGGAATATGAGGCAGTGGTGGGGAAGAATGCACAATGGGTTAGGGGAGGGAAGAAGGAAAGAATATGCTGATGGGTGAGAGAGGGAAGAGGGAGGAACATGGCAAAATATTTTTACCATTATTGCCAATAGAAAATGTATATCTCACATTGGTTAGAAAAAGATGTTGAGTTTAAATTATTTTATATTATTACCAATAAAAGAGATGTATAACACATTGTTTAAAAAGAAAATGTTAGATTTTAAAGTCTTTAGACTAAAGACTTTCACTTTTACAAGAGATGTATCTCACATGGTTACAAAATATTTTACTATTATTACCAATAGAAGAGATGTATCACACATTGGTTAGAAATTGATGTTTGTTTTAAAAATACTATTATTAACTAGTTTTTTAACCCATGCGTTAAACGCACTTCAATAAAATCGTATATAAATAAAATAAGGAGGATCGATTTATTAACAATTACATATAAGCATATCACTAATCATTATAGATTCTAAAAAAATATTTTTATACACAACATTTGTTGTCTTATTAGTTGGTTTTTCATCTTCACTGCATATCAATATCTTCAAACCAAAATAATTTGTTACTCTAAAACTACGACATATAACTGTCTATGGCTAAATACTGTTTTTTTTTCTTTCTAAAAGAGGCCCGCGTACAATTATTGACTTTGAAACTTGTTAATTGTCATTGCATATGATATCCGCAATGTAAATTGTCTTCTCTGAAACTTGAAAGAAAGTCTTACATCGGATAAGTTAATGACAATCTTGGGATAAAAATATTTTCTCCAACATTGCTTCCTTTAAAAAAATTTGTTTCAACAATGTGATCCCCAAGATTTATGATGATTAGTCTTGTTTCATTGCATAACCCTGCAGCATGGTCAATGTTTCTCAATAGCATTACTGGAACACTAATTTTAAGTATCAATTCATGGCCTGACAACCCCGAACATTTTATACTATTCAAAAACTCTGTATAATGAATGTCTTGGAACAAACTTAATTTTTTTCCGCCCTTCAAATAGAATGTGAACTCAAATAAGTTCTTCCTTTTGAATGATTACTTTTATTAAATTATATTTGTATTTTATGAATAAATAAATTTATGAGAAAAAATAAGCTAAAATCAAAATAACGAAATTATTTTTACCGTTAACAAATATTTTTGTTTTGTAAATTATTTTAATTTTAATAACTTCCATTATATATTTTTTGTTTTATTGACTTCGTAACTATTATTTTTGTTTTATTTTTAAGAATTAGTTTTATGGAAAAAAATGTTCCGTAATTTTTTATTATTATTTTACTAACCTCAGTTTAAATTGTTTTGCTTTATTGACTTTGTAACTATTCTTTTTGCTCCATCAAATATTTTTATTTTACTAACGTATTTTTGTTTTACCTAAATATTTTTAAGAATTTGTTTTAAATTTTTGTTCCGTAAATTATTTTTATAATTTTACTAACCTCATTTTAAATTATTTTTGTTTTATTGACTCCGTAACTATTATTTTTGTTCCATCAAATATTTTTATTTAACTAATGTATTTTTGTTTTACATAGCTATTTTTAAGAATTTGTTTTAAAAAAATTCCGTAAATTATTTTTATTCTTTTAGTAACCTTAGTTTAAATTGTTTTTGTTTTTATTGACTTTGTAACTATTATTTTTGTTCCATCAAATATTTTTATTTTACTAACGTATTTTTTTACATATATATTTTTAAGAATTTGTTTTAAACTTTTGTTCCGTAAATTATTTTATTTTACTAACCTCCGCATTAAATTATTTTTGTTTTGTGATTCTGTAACTTTTCTTTTTATAATTGCTTGTTCCATAAATTATTTTTATTTTACTAACTTCTTATATTTTTGTTTTCTTGACTCCGAAATTATTATTTTTGTTTTAGTTACTATTTTTTATGTTTAAAGAGAGAAAATGTTTAAACATATTTAAAAGAGAGGAGATGGTGGTGATGAGAGAGAAAATATGGAGGAGACGGAAGAGAGAAAGAGAAATACAACCAGAGAAGAGAAGATAAGAGAGAGAAAGAGTGAAATGGTAACTCAAAAGTTAATAATTCAAAAGTGAGATTTTGAGGGAAAAATCCACCCTTGTCATTATATATATATATATATATATATATATATATATATATATATATATATATATATATATTTTTTTTTTTTGTTGATTCTGTAACTTTTATTTTTATAGTTGCTTGTTCCATAAATTATTTTTATTTTACTAACTTCTTATATTTTAGTTTTAGTTACTACTTTTTATGTTTAAAGAGAGAAAAATGTTTAAAAATATTTAAAAGAGAGGAGATAGTGGTGATGAGAGAGAAAATATGGAGGAGAGGGAAGAGAGAAAGAGAAATACAACCAGAGAAGAGAAGATAAGAGAGAGAAATAGTGAAATGGTAACTCAAAAGTTAATAATTCAAAAGTGAGATTTGGAGGGAAAAATACATCCTTGTCATTATATATATATATATATATATATATATATATATATATATATATATATATATATATATATATTACTAATTGAAAAGATGTATCATACATTGGTTAGAAAGTGATGTTGGTTTTCAAAGTTTTTTGATAAAAGATTTCTACCATTATTACCAATAAAAGATCTATATCTCACATTGATTAAAAATGATGTTGAGTTTTAATTATTTTAGATTATATAAAAGACTTACTATTATTAGCAATAGAAGATATATATCACACATTTGTTATAAATTGATGTTGGTTTTAAATTACTTTTATTACAAATAAAAGAGATAAATATTACATTAGTTAAAAAATGATGTTGATTTTAAAAGTCTTTAAATAAAAAGACTTCTATTTTTATCATTAATAAAAGAGAAGAAAAGAGATATATCTCATTATATAGAAACAAATGTTGGTTTTAGATATATTTTTTAGATAAAAAATTTCTACTACTATTACTAAATGATAAGATGTATTACACATTGGTTATAGAGTGGTGTGTATTAAAAGTCTTTTTATAAAAGACTTAATACCAATAGAAAAAATATGTATTTCGCATTAGTTAGGAAAGTGATATTAGTTTAAAATATTTTTAGATAATGTACATCGCATTTGTTACAATGAGATCCACATTATTTAGAAACTTATATGTTGATTATAAAATTCATAGATAAATGGATTTTTATGTTATTATCAATACAAGAGATGTATTACACATTGTTAACAAAGAGATATTGGTTTCAAAACTATTTAAGATAAAATACTACTACTATTATTATTTTTATGTTATAACCAATGGAAGAGATGTATTCCACATTATTTAGAAAGAGATGTTGATTTCAAAAGTTTTTATATAAAAGACTATTATTATTACTATAGAAGAATGTATATATCTCACATTTGTTAGAAATTAATGTTGGTTTTAAAAATACTATTATTAATAGAAAATATGTATACCACATGGTTAGAAAGAGATGTTTGTTTTAAAAGTCTTTAGATAAAAGTCTTAAACTTTTATTACCAATAGAAATAGACTAGAAGTATCTCACATTGTTAGAATATGAAAAAAAATGTATCTTACATTGTTTAGAAATAGATGTTAATTTTAAAAGTCTTATAGTAAATACTTTTAATCTTATTACCAATAAAAGATACGTATCTCACATTGTTTAAAAATAAATTTTGGTTTGAAAAATATTTAGATTAAAGACTTTTTGTTACAAATAGAATAGATGCAAGCATTTCACATTGGTTACAAAGTATTCTACTATTATTATCAATAGAAAAGATGTATCACACATTGGTTATAAATTAATGTTGATTTAAAAATACTATTATTACCAATAGAATAGATATATCATACATTTGGTAGATGGTAATGTTTGTTTTTAAAGTCATTAAATATAAGACTTCTACCATTATTATCCATAGAATATGTATATATCTCACATTGGTTAGAAAGTGATGTTAATTTTAATTTTAGATAAAAGACTTTTACTATTATTACTAATAGAAGAGATATCCTACATTTGTTAAAAAATGATGTTGGTTTTAAAAATCTTTAGATAAAAAACTTTTACTTTTAGAAGAGATGTATCCCACATTATTTAGGAAGAGATGTTGGTTATAAAATTTTTAAAATAAAAGACTTCTACTATTATTACCAAATGAGGATATGTATTACATATTGGTTAGAGAGTGATGTTGATTTTAAAAGTTTATAATTATTAGCAATAGAAGAGAAGTATTTCACATTGATTATAAAAGTGATATTGGTTTAAAAAGTTTTTAGATGATGTATCTCACATTGGTTACAAAGAAATGTATCTTACATTATTTAGAAATGAGTATCGGCTATAAAAGTCATTAGATAAAGACATCTTTTGTTATTACCTATAGAAAAAATATGTATCCACATTGTTTAGAAATGAATGTTGGATAAAAATTTTTTTATCTACTACTATTATTACTAATAGAAAATATGTATACCACTTGGTTAGAATGTGGTGTTGGTTTTAAAATCTTTAGATAAAAGACTTAAACTTTCATTATCAATAAAAATATAAAATAAGTATCACACATTGTTTAAAAATGAATTATAATTTTAAAAGTTTTTAACAAAATGACTTATAATATTATTATCAAATTAAATGTTAATTTTAAAAGTCTTTAGATAAAAAAAATTACTATTATTATTAGTACAAAATATGTATCTCACGTTAACTAGAAACTTATATTAATTTTAAAAGTGTTTAAGTAAAAAATCGTTTAATATTATTAACAATAAAAAAAATTATAACCATGGAAAAGATTAACAATCTAATTATAATGTCTAAAAGTTATATTAATATAAAAAATATATATCTTACATTGTACCTGTACGAAAGACGGACTAAATAACTAGTAAAATAAAATGGAGAGAATCGAGCAAGTGGCCAGCTAGCCCTATAATTAGGGCGGGTGCACGTGCAGCATTGGTCATCCACGTGAGTACTCCTTACACGTGCAACCACGTTTTGTTTTGTAGACAGTAGGCATGCAATGCAACTATGCAAGGGGTTGACGCACGTGTGAGAAGCATCAAATAAAGACGATTAAGTTTGAAAATTGAAATCCAGAACCGGATCCAGTTTCCAGCTAATGTGACCACCGGTGCTAGGTTGGCCGTTTGCCCCCTTGGACTTGGTTCCTCTTCCTCAAAACAAAAACTAAGAAAAAAATAATTAATGGCCAAGGAAAAAGATAAAGGAAAACGTAGACAGTGTCACGTGATGGCTATTGGCTGATCACAACTCTTCACGTGCTAAGTAGGACCCCCATTTCTTAACTTTGCTATTACTAAGTGGTCGTTTGTTTTAGTTTTTTTGGAGTGATTTTTGCCTTTTTAATTAAAGTGTGTTATATTTAAAGTGTTTGTTTTATATTATAAATAAGTTTTCTTGAAAATACAAAGACAACTATTTATTAATAAACTTTTGATTATTACAATTTCATAATTTTCTCATAAATACAAAAAAAAAAAAAAGAACTAGGAATACTAATTTCAATTTTTTTTAAAAATATTTAATGCATGATAAAGAATATTAAAAATTATTTATTCATTTTGTTTTAGGGTAAACGCTTTAAACCTCCACATATTTAACTATTCACATTAAAATTTGACAAGTAAATAATAAAAATTAAAGTAAAAGACTACACATACTAATTGTGTAATGGTGTAGGAGTGTTTCTTAATTTTTTAAAGTATGATTAAACAAATAAATATTAATTAAATATATCCCATGTTGACTTTTTAAAGATAAATGTGAGACTTTTTTCCTTAAATAGGGACTAATTGATTTGAAAATTTATGGTTTATGGTCAATTTTTTGTAAATAAACAATTTTCAGCTTATTTAACAAATATACTCGAAAGTAGTTTTTCATCAGCTGCAACAAACAGTCTATCATCAAATCAATTATAAGTCATTCAACCAACAGTCTAAACTATTAGCTATTATCAGCCACAAGCCACCAGCCGCGACAAACGAGCCCTAACTATGCCCACCATTCCACCAAGCAAACCACCTTCATTTTTTATTCTTCTTTAACCAAATCATTTTTTTGGATCAATATACTCTCTCCGTTTCTACATTCACAAAAAATTGTGTATAACAATATTACATATCCTAAATATGTAAGATGGAGTCATAAAAATAAAAGTTGTTGAAGTGGGCAACCCATCAAAGAATGAGTTGCTCATCAAGAAAACAAGTCAAAATGAGAGAGATAGAGAGAGAAATGAGCTGAATAGGTAGGATTCGCACTGGATCAAATGACCCGAAACCGAACTCATTCAGAAAAGGTGTGGGTCATGCGGCAAAGTGACAGCACATTATTGAAGTCTTTCACTAATTGTTCCCGTGCCCTCCAATTTCTAAATCATGCATCGGTGTCCTCTCTCTTTCAAAACTTTGCTACTGAAGTCCCTTTGTGCCAGAACTTTGATTTTAGTCTTATAATCTCTGTTCCTTCATACGCTGCCCAAGTGAATTTTTGCGCATGTAGTTCAGATCCAACTGAATTACATTGCGTCACTGTCAGGGGTGATGTCGGCCAAGACATCACTATCAGCAGTACTATCATGTGTTATATTTCAATCTTACCCTTACGTTTTTTGTTGATTTACATCAAAATTGAAACCACTCATGCCATGAAACCACGATCATTATCGTTGCTTGTTGCTTACACAATTAAGGGTGATTTAATATCATTGTAACTATTACGATGATATATAATTGACTATCATAGTTATGGGGTGAGAGATACATAATTGATTATTTAATTTTGGGATAATTACTCATGACATTTATTATTTAGCATAAAGTAAATTAAATGATTAAATCACCAATTATGACATGCAATATATGATATTATTAGGAACATTCATGTCATATATAAATTGTATTAAATACGTCCAATGTACCTTGAATTATTGACTTAATTAACATTGTGCACGAGATAACATGATTTATTTGCTTATGATTTATGAATCAAAATAATGATATTACGTCATTTTTTGGTTGTGTTGTGTAGAAACATAATTACTTTCTTGCTCGCATAAGTTAAATGCACAAAACAAACTCTAATTTTATTAAATGGAGAAATATACTTGATTTGCAAATGATGCACATAAGGCTTCATGTATGAAGTCCATGTCAACAGATCCTAGGCTTTCCCCAACAGCTCTACCGTGCTCGAGCACGCTACGAGCCTTAACAAGCAGTAACTACTCAGAGATTAGAGCGACCAGAATGAGCATACTATATGTCGGCCTCACCCGAGAGCCAACAGTACTGATTAGCGATACTTCTCAACTTCAAGATAAACCCTCGCATTCGAGAAGTGAGGGCTACACCACGGAAGATCAAGCATGATACGCTCTTTCCCGGGAGCTACTATGTATTTTGTGCCCGAGCCACACTTTCATATTTTGCTTTATGTACGCATGCACTTTATGCTTGTCGCTCAGTTATCAGCACACTATTATTGTGCACGAGCCACACTATCATATTTTGTTTTATGTACGCATGCGCTCTCTACTTGCCGATCAGTTATCTCGATTATACTATTTTTCACGAGTAGGAGGTATCTCTGCTCATGAAAAGGGTTGGTGTTCGAGCCTATTATCTCGATTATACTTTTTTTCACGAGTAAGAGGTATCTCTACTCATGAAAAATGGTTGGTGTTTGAGTTTGTTATCTCAATTATTATCTTTTTCACGAGTAAAAGGTATCTCTGCTCATGAAAAAGGGTTGGTGTTCAAGCTTGTTATCTCGATTATTCTTTTTTTTATGAGTAAGAGGTATCTCTGCTCGTGAAAAATGGTTGGTGTTCAAGCATGTTATTTCGATTATTCTCTTTTTCACGAGTAAGGGATATCTTTACTCACGAAAAATGGTTGGTGTTCGAGCCTATTACCTCGATTATTCTCTTTTTCACTAGTAAGAGATATCTTTGCTCGTGGGGTTGGTGTTCGAGCCTGTTATCTCAATTATTCTCTTTTTCACGAGTAAGAGGTATCTCTACTCGTGAAAAAAGGGTTGGTGTTCGAGCCTGATATCTTAATTATTCTCTTTTTCACGAATAAGAGGTATCTCTACTCGTGAAAAATGGTTGGTGTTCAAGCCTGTTATCTGGATTATACTATTTTTTACGAGTAATAGGCATCTCTGCTCGTGAAAAATGGTTGGTGTTTGAGTTTACTCGCGGTTGAGTTGTACACCGCGCCTACCTGCACTTCTGCTCGCTAGCTTTTCAAACGTAGTTCGTATATAGTCGAGCATCGACGACCTTGGCCCAAGTGACGACGCCGCTATATAAAGATACAATCAAGTTATAAAGCATACTGGTTAATTAAAATATACAATGGCGGTCAAAAACGACTAAAGTCGTGACTCATTCCGGCATTTTTGTTATCTTGTTTGCCAATGTGAAAGTGATTAAGCCCCGACTGTCCCGAGAAATTAAAGGGAATCACGAGCGAATAATACTCCTACCTCCGAGATGAATCTCGAAGAATAATGAGTAGGGGCTATTGATGTGCATATTTTGGATCCACCTTAATAGCGTTTGGGTGTCGTTTAATGGCCCACTGTATTTGGCATTATGTCCAAAGGATTGGGCCGGACCCATACGCAACGAGCTAAATCCATTCCTTCAGGTATAAATAACCCCCTCTAGTTCATAGAGTGGGAGGCTCTCTCTTCTTCTGATCTAGAATCACACACGCGCTTGGGGGTTACGCGCCCTCTCTTTCATACTCAGTGTACTTATAAACACGCCGGAAGGTTTTTGGCAGAGGCTCTTCCCGTTGACTCACAGTGTTTCTTCCACATATAATATAGCCAGATATCCACCACTGATGACGAGATGACTGCCGGACGGCAACTTCGGGAACTCACGTCCACCGCTACCTTCGGCACCTCGGGTATGATGCTATTTTGGATACATCAGTATTTATTAATTTTGTTTTAATATTATACTTACTAGTTATTAGCTTTAATATTATACTTACTAGTTATTGACTTATTGTTAATTATTACTTTTAAAATTAGTTATTAATTTATATTATTAACTACATTTTATTAATTTATTTTATTACTTTATTACCCAAAAAAAAGTCTTCTTCTCGATCTAGCATGAACAAAGGAAAAAACAAAGATTCCCAAGGACCTCAAATCCCCAAGCCAAGAAGAGTTGGTCCGAAGATACTTTTTGGCAAAATTTAGACACGCCAATTAGTTTAGATTTTAGCGATGACGAATATGATGTTAAAAATCTAATGAGTAATGAGTTGGTTAATCCCCACACCTCCAAAACTCATCCTCGTACTCAAGAGAGTATCACTCAAACAGAAGGCTAAGGTGAACAAACAAGAGGTTGAGTTCAAGGTGGAACAACAACAAGAGGTCGAACAACGGGACAATCTGATATATTCACGTTGCATTATACAAAAACGCATCTTGTAGGTAAGAATTTCCGAGTCACATGCAACTATTGCAACACCCCATTTAGCTTCAAAACTGGAAATGGATACAACACGTCTAAAAAGCACATAAGAAACAAGCATCCCGACAAGATGAGAATGGAAGAAGGTGAAACACAAATTACGGGAGTTGCGGGTTTATCTCAACAAGGTACGTCTTCTCTATTTAAATTTACCGAAGGTATGCAGAGAAAACAAATGGTAAATTTGATTTGTGCTAAATGTCTACCGTTTAATTTTGCAAATGATGTTTTATGGGTAGAATTTTATACAATTGTCCTTGAATCCCGTCGTTAAAAAAATTCATAGGAATATGGTTACTCGTGACACAAAAATTGCTTGCCTAGAATGAAAAAAAAGACATTAATTATTATGTTTATAAACTTATTGCAAAAAGTTTCAATATGTGTAAATATTTGGAGTGATAAATGGCAATGACATGATTATATAGCACTTACATGTCATTTGATTGATAACTCATGGATCATGCAAAAACGATTAATTGGATTTAAAGACTTTCATATTGTACATAATGCTCGTAATATTTCCATAAAAAATATGAATGCATGTTTTAAAAGAATATGGTTTAAATAAAAAAATATTTTCCATTGGATTTGATAATGTTTCAAATAATACTGATACTTTACCCGAACTCATTTCATTTTGTCAACCATCAATTGGTGGTGGTAATTTTTTTCATATTAGATGCATATGTCATATTTTAAATTTGTGTGTGCAAGATGGTTTGACGACTTTATGTGATGGAGTTAAACCAATTTGGAACATAATATCAGTTTTAACAAGACAACATAATATTTAAAAAAATGGGATAAATTTTTAGACAAAAAATATGGAATATAAATCATTTCATTTAGATGTTCCGAACCGATGAAATTCCACCTATAAAATGCTATATAAATTTTATCAACATCGAAAACAATTATGTTCATTTTTTCAATCGATATATTACACTCTTTCAATATTTCCTCATCAATGGGATGTTTGTGAAAATTTAAAGATGATTTTGAAAGTTTTTAACGACGCTACCGAACAATTATCCGGTTCTTATTATCCTAATTATGTATTACTTTTAGAACATTGTGCTAAAATTTGTTATATATTCAAACATTTTAAAATTGTCCGATTTTAGGTGAATGTATTGCTAATTTGAGAATTAAATGACTAAATTATTTTTTGAACATTTCACCATTGTTTTTAATAGCTAAAATATTAGATCATAGAATATGACAAAATGGTTTAGAAGCAATGCTAACATATTATTATGATAATTTATTCTTCGATAGTGTTGACTTATTTTCAATTGACCATATTCCAAATCCAACAAATATTTTGAATGAAGTTAAAAATATTTTATATGCACTTTTAAAACAATATAACACAATTTATGGTACTAATATTAGTAATTAAAATGTAGGTACTAGTACTACTAGTAGTAGCCAAGTTAGTGATAGCTATTTTTCTTGGGTAGATAATTTTATTAATACAAGAACTCAAAAACGAGTACAAGACGATGAAAATACATTAGAACTTTATTTATATTTATCAACTAATTTCGGTCCTATATTTTTTTTTGATATTTTAAAGTGGTGGGTAAGAATGACTCAAAATTATCCAACTCTATCATTAATTGCAAAGGAGGTCCTAGCTGCTCCTGCCTCAACCGTCGCCGTTGAACATGGATTTAGCGTGTCCGGCTACGTTTTGGATGAAAGAAGATCTCAATTGAGCCCAAGAAATTTAGAATTTCAACTTTTGGTGAGCGATTGGGTTAAAACAATGGCTCGAACACAAGACAAGGTAGCTACTTTCGAGGAGGAGAAGGGCTTTGATGAGGTTACAACGATCGGAGCGATTGAACAACGTCGCTCGTTTCGGTAAGTTAATTGTAATGTTTAGATTAGAATTTTCAATTTATAGATTGTAAGTTATAATTTTTAGATTAGATTTTTTTATTTATTGAAAAAAATTGTAACTTAGAGGTAAGGTTCCTTTGGCTTTAGTTCATTGGTTTTTCCGCTCATTGTGATTTTTTATTATATTAATAAAATTGGTTAGGGTACTGTCCCTGTTTGTTTTTTTTTACAAAGTATAAAATGTTTACACAAAGTTAAAATAATGAGTTTTGTCACTTTATAGTTATTAAAAAATAAAAAAAAAATTTAAAAAATTAAATTTGGTGAATCGTGGAACCGGTGAATCGTGAAAACGGTTCATGGATCAGAACCGAACTGTGCCGGTTTAAGGTTCGAATTCGGTTTGCCATTTTTCCCACCAAGAACCCCCACTTTAAATTTTAAAACCACTAGTGATACACCCGTGCGTTGCACGATTTGTACAAAGATGTAAAATCATATACTCAATTAAAATTGAATAATATACAATTAAAAAACATTAAAATAAAAGAAACAAAATTATATAAATTTGAAAAGGTTATTATAAATTTGGAATATTTCTTTATATACAACATTTGTTATTGAACATGTACAATTATTACGACTATCACTAACACATAATAAAATTCAAAGTAAATAAAATAACTAATACGTTGATATAAATAAATAAAAATTTTAATGCTAACAAAATAGACAAATAATTATTACTAAATATTATAAATTTGATATATATATATATATATATATATATATATATATTTATATATATATATATATATATATATATATATATATATATATATATATATATATATATATAATAGTTAAATAATTTTAACGGAAAGATTAAGATTATGATATATATGTCACCTAACAATATTACCGAAGTTCCAACATTCATTCAACGCATGATTAACATTTATAGAATATTTGATTTCATTTAAAAATTCATAAGTATAAATATGTTTCAAAGAAACAACATTTCCATTATTAAAAAAAAGATTAAAAAAATGATATGATTCTGATCAGAAGCAAGATTGGAGAACTGGGACCTTGCGACCTTGAGTCCATAGACACTGACAATAAAGGTATCCGTAAAGTTGCCGCTTTTGCTTTTTAATTGTTTTATTGTTAGGATATTATTAAGAGATTTAGTTTCTTTTTATTTAAGAGTTTCCTTTTTAATTAGTTTTCTTGTCCTACAAGAATTAGAGTTTATTTTGTAAGCCTATAAAAAGGCATTCTTAAACATTGTTTTAGGTAGAGAATTTTGAGATTAATAAAAGTTGAGTTGATTTTCCTCGTTAGAAAATTGTCTTATTATTGAGTGTCTGGATTGAAGCTCGGATTATAAACATCGTGAATTCGTTGTTTATAATTGAATTGACTTATCGCTTGAGAGTCATCCCAATTGTGGCGCTATTCACAATTCCAAGGTTCGCTATCTCGGCGCTTGGTCGCGAGTCATTCATCCTAATACCTTCTAGGAGATCCTCGGGTCCGTATCCGCTATCATTTGGTATCGTAGTAATCCTAGTTACGGTAATTCCATTCTATCTTAATTTTTGCGTATTATCGTTTTGTTGTTAAACCCTAATTGTTCTAGGTTCATTATTCATTAAAAATAATAATAA
>JABEVN020002568.1:0-21043 GCA_013146195.2 Codonopsis lanceolata
TTTATATCTTGATTATGGGCATGCCGATGAATTTACATCTTGCTTGGATAAATGGTTATTTTGAATGAAAGCATGCTTGCTTAAATGCTAACTTGCGATACATGCTTGAAATGTGATGGTTGACTATAAATGTTAAGTGTTGACCTATGAACCATGTTTTGGGGTTTTTGATGGGAAGGTATGGATTATTGGGTTGCGCAATGTTGCTAACCTTGAGAACTTAGCCATGAATAATAGCTAATGGATAATAAGAGGGCTATGATGCAAATAACTTATATGCCTTCAAATTTGAAAAGAGTAGAAATGACTCAACGGAGTCGATTATGTATTTATATGAACATAGAGAATAACATATTGAAATCCTATAGAATTTGGGATAGTTTTGATGGAGGTTAAGCCTCCGAGCGTTTTCAAGTGTATGAAGAACACTTTGGTTAATAGAGACTTGATATTATTGCTCTAATATGTTTATGTGTTGGATGACATAGAAATGCAAAACTATGTGCAAGGTTCTAAAAATCGTTAGGCGGCTGCTATGCAGCACACTTGCGCCTAGCGCTTAGAGGACTAGGTCGGGCATCAAGGTCTAGGCGCCTAGAATTACTGCATAATTACCATTTTTTTATAATTTACATCAAGATCAAACACATTGAATACAAATTTAATTTTTTTTATGTTTGTCATTTTATCAAACACTTGTCTATATTTGTAAAATGAACAAAAATATACAAACCTACCATTAATCTCAATTCTCAACAATCCCAAAGCAATAAACAAGCCAAGTTTATAACTAAAAACAAAAAGATATTACTCTAGTTTGCCCCCCATTAGGCCATTACCTCCCTCTTTGCCTCACCGGCCATTACCACTTCCTCTTCCTTCTTCAGTTCGCCCCCTCTTCCTTATCCGGTTACCGCATACCACAAAATCAAAACTACAAAAATAAATTAAGGGCAGCTGAGTGGTCGATATGGCGACTAAGAAAGTCGTATGTAGAGAGGAATTTTAACGCCCTAAGCGGGTCTAAAGTGGGAGTTTTAGAACACCGACTATGTGATTTGTAAGTAAATATCTACTTGATTGGATTAGTACTGTATTGTACTTTTCCTTTGTTTGAGCATGTGAATATATATTACCTGTGCTTGAGTTTGAGTCCAGCTGGCGGTTTGGTCATAGTGTCGGCAATGGGACGATTCATAGCCTTTGGGAACATTCGCTATGAATCGTTGCATTGGTTCACTTTCTCCTCACTATTTGGCCAATAGTGGGATGTGGTCTCGAGATAGAGCCATCTAGCCTAATTTCGAGCTCCCATTTCTCATCCGATTGGATGAATGTAACGAGTACTCATTAAGGGAAACCGGTGAGTTGTGATCATTTGAGGATGAAACCCAAGGTATGATCATTGGGTGTGAACCCGGATTTTGGTTTGAGGATGAATCCCATGGTGAGTTTGGTTGGGCATTGGACCCATTTTGGTTGTAACAGTCGATTTACGTTTCTTGTTACACATGCTATTGTTGTGCTAACGTGGTTAATAATATGATTTATATGAGATGATGATTACATGATGAAATGTTATAATAAAATATAACATGCTAATGAAATGATGATTTTATTATTTATGTTATATTGAAAATATAACATGCTATTTATGATTAGAATGGAAACAATAGTCTCCCATTCATGAATTATTATATGAGTTGTGATAAATGAGGAATTATGAAAATCATGGTATGATAATGTGTTGATGGTTTGATGATAAGTTAAAATGTGGAAATAACATGCTACATGTTATTGGAGTTTAGATGCATATTCTATATGCTATGGATGACTATATGATGAATATGTAGAACTATGTTCTATGTGTCTATGGATGAAATTGAGTTTATGTTGAGGATTATACCATGAAATGATACATCATAAGTATGACATGAGATGTACATGTTTTATTTGGAGCATAATACATTGCCATGACATTGCATCTTTAGTAGCTTACTAAGTCATTATGACTTACTCGTTTACTTTGTTTTCCTTAGATTCGAGTTGAGCTACTAATGCAAAGGAATCCGTCGAGTCTACGCTAGAAGTGAGATTTTGTTAAGAAGGTTGCTAGTATTATTATTTTTGTAACCTTGGTTTATTTGGAAATGACGTTCGGGAAGTGAAGTTATATAAACTTCACTATGGGTAGTAAGCTTGTGATTATTTGTTTCTTGTATTTGTAAATTAATAGTACTTGGTTTTTGTGAGCCGACAAATGTTAGTCGTGCCATGTTAAGATTTATATATTTTTCTACCCATCTTGAATAATGTTAATGTTGGTTGTTGTACCGGCATGTTTAGCCATCAGAGTGTGGAGACTAAAGTTATAGACTTAGTTAATGTTGGGTTCACTGTAATGCACGCCGATGACTTGGTTTATTTATTGCTATACATTTTTATTGCATGACGAGGTGGTTTTGCTGCTACGTGCCCAATGTTGAGTCACGTGCTTGAAGTTTTGGGCCGAGAGATTTATTATCTCTTTGGTTGTATTTAGTTCAAGCTTGTTAGCTCGGGTCCCATTGTTTCGATTCGATTCCGCATTTGTTGAGTCCTTGGTGTATCGCGGTTATAGCCTTACCCATTGCTTGCTAATTGTGTGTTTCGACGACGACACGACCTTGGGGTCTCGTATTGGGATCGAGTCGGGGGTCGTCACTGCTTGGTATCGAGCTATTGGTTAGCCGTTGTTTGCCGCCGGGATATGTTCCTTGGCCTAGTTTGGGGGTTGGTTTTGTGTGATTTGTTATATCTTAACGCCGAGAGTTATAGTATGTTAAGATGTTTGAAACTAGAGTGGGTGTTAGCACTAATAAGTAGAGGTGTTTGATGAGTATAAGGTAGTATTGGTAGTATCCATGTTGGAGAATCCACCGAGTATTGGTGGCAAAAATTATGAAATTTTGGTTCAATATTTAGGGATGTTCACGGAGTTAGCTCATTAGAGTAGAGTACTTAGTACCAAATGAGACTAGGAAGACTCCATGGTTTGTGAAAGGATTAAGGATAAAATATTATAGGCAATTTATGTTATTACGACTTGCGGATTATCGAGGGTTGTGGATTGTACTTATGAGAAAAAGTTAGATATCAAGGAATGCACTCGAGAGGACCTCGGAACCGTTAGGATTATGATGTGGTTAAAGGGCGTTGGTCCCTCATTAAATTTTGTAAAATTGTAGTCTAGTAAGCGGAGTGATGCTTTTACCTATAGTCATAGATGACGAGGTGATGAATCGATGCGTAAATTTTGTTTGGGAAATGAAACACCGGCGTAGGTGTTGGAGTAATAAAGGCTAGTGTTTAACTTGTGGTGGCGATCACATTAGAAAGGATTGCCTTAAGTTGAGGATTAACGACTCTAGGAGTGCTAATAAGTGGGCTGGTGACTATTAGTGAGATGATGATAAACGACCCAGAGTTTGAGGTTGTGTGCGCGCGTGGCGGTTGGCCATTGCCGAGTTTTGAGACCTACCCGAGATAGAGGTAATTCCTTATACAAATATTATGGTTGTTGTTATCGTTATTATGAGTGCACGTTGTATCGGTAGCTCATATGCATTCATACATATATTGCATTGTGTGTTGAGATCTTATTCATGGTTGGTTTCCTCGGTTTAATGATATGATTGAGGAGGATATCCCTGTATGGGAATTGGTTTATGGTTTTGGTTGAATTTTGATTTGGTAGGCAATCAATTGCGGTATGGAAAATATGGTTATGATTATGTAAGCCTATATAAATGGCTATGTTATGCATATATGAAGAATGAATGTGTGATAATGTTACTAGTAGTGATTACTAGTGTTGAGTTGAATTTGTATACTCTATAGAGATATGAGTAATCTTGTAAGTAATATAATTATATATTATTGTGTGATTTTTATGCGAGTAGGATCCTCGAATCGAGCGGATTGATAATTTGGTGGTTATGAGATGAGTTAAGACTAGTACGGATGGTTATACCGTTTTATCGCGACTAATAGAGTGTCGTTACCACACGAGGTATTTCATGTGTGTTTGATGAATACAAGATTTTTGGTTAAGATAATGATGGACCTCATGGAGTTTTAACGGTTGCAGGTCCTAGAGTGAATATTATCTATTTTCTTTGGAGCTGCTAAGTTGTTGTTAGGTGAGTATACTGGATATACAAACCTTGTTATTTGTTAGAATTGCCATGTTAGAAAATTATCACGGATTTTATGCGTTGTCTTCTCGGTTTTGTATTATGATTGGATTGGTAATCACATGTGCAATAATAATTGTTTGATTAACCAATATGCATGGCTATCAGTTACATGAATTATACGAATTATGTGAGTTGCGTGAATTACATGAATTACATGAAGTATATGAGTTAAAGCATGATGATACTTGTTGATTGTATATCACATTTGCATGATATACGTGTATACATGCATGTGGCATTGCTAATGATAGGAATTTTATCATTTGGTTGATGATTAATTTATGAGTAAAATTATACATGTTGTTTGTAGTATAAACATTCCTTGTATTATATTTGAGTATTAATATATTGCTTTATAGGAGTATGCATTGTAAATGCGTGTTGTTAAAGGTAAAAATATGGCTTACAAGAGTAATAGATGTGCTTAACGGATATAGTTGCAATTAATCATGAACATGCTTATGTGCATTGGTAGTAAAAATAACTTGCTTAGTCTATTTTATAATAGAATTTGATTATCATTGCCTAATGATTATGTCATGTCTAAACTGTTGCATGATTATGTGAGACTATAGTAAAGGATGCTTAAGATTTTCTCATAACCCTTCGCATCCTTGCAACGGAAGCTTTTGAAAATCCAATTTAGCCGGTACCCTAAATTGGTGATCAAAAGAGGTTCGTTGGTGGACTAGGATTGGTAGCAAGTAGGTTAGAAATTGACTAAACCTCTTACCAAAAGGAAAGGAAAAGAAATAAAATGAATTTCTTGTTGATGCAAATATGTGCTCTTGTGTGTTTAACCACGATTAGATCAATCGTGGGTATGATGAGCTTGCATGTTATAGATGCCTAGTTTGAGAGTGGTGGAGTAAAAGCACCTCTCTCCTTGATTGTGTTTTGCTATATAGGCAATTCTTGTATTGGTGGCAATGTGTTAATTGACATGTATTTATGTGCTATATCTTGAAACAAATAGTTTCGGTATAATAAATGATGAGAATGGTATCTGATTATAGTTAGCAAAGCGATAATAACTTGCTTGGGATGGATTGATAAAAGTAGTAGAACCTCATGGTATACTTGTAACCGGGGATGATATGATTGTAACCGGGGAGTTATGCGTTATTGGTTTATGGTCGCGACTTAGTTACCGAGTTGTGATAGTTTAGCCTTGAGCGTTATTTTCGAGGCGTAGGACATTGGGTTTGATGTCTAGGTTTGTTATTAGATCGAGATGTCGACCTAGGAGTTGAATTACGAAACTCAGAATTCGAGGTCGAATTCTTTTTAGGGGGAGAGAATGTAATGCCCCGGAACTTTACGTGATCGTCTAGCCAATATGATAAGCCTTAACGTGGAAGACTTCTTATGCCTGGGTAGGCTAAGGTAAGGCCGATACCCTTGGGATGTTCGATTTACGCTCGTTAGCGTGTTAGAGTCTCTATTGCGCGATTTAGCATTGTTGGGAACTCGACTCGGTAGAGTGTTATCTTCCTTAATTATTGTTTACGGTCTTTGAGATATCCTAGGTCTTCGTGTACTTGTTTGAATAAATTTTATATCCTTATAATCATGTTTATAAAGTTTACATGTGATCACGATGTTCAAAGTATATTCGTCGTCATATGTTTGATTTCGCGATTCACATATCATTAATGTATCGCCTTTGGTACTTTGGTTGCACTTAATTTTGGTTTGACCTTGGGTATGTGTTTTTGAAACTTCTCTAACATGTTTTAAAACAAGTATGTATGCTTGTTCGTTCGTTGTTTCGATCGTGGGTTGTCCTGCGTAGTTTCGTCCGTTGTATAGCAAATTACGGACCGATTTTGGTACGTGTCTGAATTGTTTCGATTGAGGAACCCTCAAGAAAATTTTTGTTTGGTTTGGGGTTTTAAGGCTTCTACTTAGGACATTTACAGAGTGGCAGGAGAAGAAATCGCGTCGTTTCGTCGAACGGTGTTCAAACTGGAGCCATCGCAAGTTGGACGTGCGCATCGCGAGTACTGTAGCTATGCGCACTGTTGCAGCAAGCAGCAGGTTGCTGCTTTGATTTTTGATGTTCATTTCCTATTCTACCCTCACTAAACCCCCTCTAAACCCTTTCTAACCTCCCATACTTAGTCCTAAACATGTCCTAACACTCTTGGGGAGTTAATCAATGTTTGATTAGGGGTTGATTACATCTAACATTCACTAATTGTACCCATGAAATCCCCTTTGTGCCCCTTTAGTTGTGGGAGTATAAAAGCTTAATCCCAAACCACTTGTAGATTTCAGAAAATCCATTTTCTCTCATTCCTTCCCTCTTCTAATACGTATAGTGAGAGAGAGTGAGAGAGAGACATGGAAGCTTGAAGCCCTAGCCCTTCTTCCTCGATCTACGAAGATCCAACCGTCGATTGGATGACCGCCAAACTTGGATTCTTGATGCCCTCGACGAGTAGAACAACTTCACCGATCGGATTTCCATTCTTTTGAGTTTTGATTCAAGTCAAGTAAGCTACTAGACTCTTTCTTCTATTGATTTTGTGCTCATTGACCCTAAGGAAAACAAAGAGACTTGCTATTTGAGGTCAATGAGTACACACGCATGTTGTGTGTGATTTTATTTTGAGTTTTTGGATTTTTGATGGGTGAACTTGTTAGAAGCATGAATAGGATGCTTTCTATGTTTAATGAAGTATGTTATTAAGCTTCATTTTGTGAGTTTGGACTTGAGAATGATGGGTATATAATTCCCTTGAAACCTAAGGTTTGATATGTTGATTATGTAGTAAATGGGTTCTTGATTATATGAATGATTTTGGGAGATTTTATGGAATATTATGAGTTGTTGGAATCACATATGTATATGTTTAAAGTTTGGGAAGTATATTTGATGAATCTCTATTTTTGATTGTAAGCATGAAAGGTGAATTTTTACAATGGATTATATGTTTGAATGTTTCATTTGACTTTTAAGAATAGAGTTGACTATCATGCATATAAGAGTATGATGCTATCTAATTCATGAATTTTCGGTTGTGAGTATAAATGATGAATTATCATTATGGATTAAATGAATAAAATGTAATGTTTGACTTTATTGGGTTGTGTTGACTTTTATGCATATAAGAGTATGTTGGTCAACACTAATTTATGAATTGAAGGTTACGAGCATGCTAGATGAATTTATATCTTGATTATGAGAATGCTAGATGAATTTACATCTTGCTTGGATAAATGGTTATTTTGAATGAAAGCATGCTTGTTTAAATGTTAACTTGGGATACATGCTTGAAATGTGATGGTTGACTATAAATGTTAAGTGTTGACCTATGAACCATGTTTTGGGGTTTTTGATGGGAAGGTATGGATTATTGGGTTGCACAATGTTGCTAACCTTGAGAACTTAGCCATGAATAATAGCTAATGAATAAGAAGAGGGCTATGATGCAAATAGCTTCTATGCCTTCAAATTTGAAAAGAGTAGAAATGACTCAACGGAGTCGATTATGGATTTATATGAACATAGAGAATAACATATTGAAATCCTACGGAATTTGGGGTAGTTTTGATGGAGGTTAAGCCTCCGAACGTTTTCAAGTATATGAAGAACACTTGGGTATTAGAGACTTGATATTATTGCTCTATTATGTTTATGTGTTGGATGGCATAGAAATGCATAACTATGTGATTTGTTAGTAAATATCTACTTGATTGGATTAGTACGGTGTATTGTACTTTTCCTTTGTTTGAGCATGTGAGTATATATTACCTGTGCTTGAGTTTGAGTCCAACTGGCGGTTTGGTCGTAGTGTCGGCAATGAGACGATTCATAGCCTTTGGGAATATTCGCTATGAATTGTTGCATTGGTTCCCTTTCTCCTCACTATTTGGCCAATAGTGGGATGTGGTCTCGAGATAGAGCCATCTAGCCTAATTTCGAGCTCCCATTTATCATCCGGGGATTGGATGAATGTAACGAGTACTCATTAAGGGAAACTGGTGAGTTGTGATCATTTGAGGATGAAACCCAAGGTATGATCAGTTGGGTGTTGAACCCGGATTTTGGTTTGAGGATGAATCCCATGGTGAGTTTGGTTGGGCATTGGACCCGGATTTTGGTTGTAACAGTTCGATTTACGTTTCTTGTTACACATGCTATTGTTGTGCTACGTGGTTAATAATATGATTTATATGAGATGATAATTACTTGATGAAATGTTATAATAAAAATATAACATGCTAATGAAATGATGATTTTATGATTTATGTTATATTGAAAATATAACATGCTATTTATAATTAGAATGGAAACAATAGTCTCCCATTCATGAATTATTATATGAGTTGTGATAAATGAAGAATTATGAAACTCATGGTATGATTGGGTTATGTGGTTGATGGTTTGATGATAAGTTAAGATGTGGAAATAACATGCTACATGTTATTGGAGTTGAGATGCATATTCTATATGATATGGATGACTTTATGATGAATGATGTAGAACTATATTCTATGTGTCTATGGATGAGAATTGGTTTATGTTGTGAATTATACCATGAAATGATACATCATAAGTTTGACATGAGATGTACATGTTTTATTTTGAGCATAATGCCATGCCATGACATTGCATTTTTAGTAGCTTACTAAGTCATTATGACTTACTCGTTTACTTTGTTTTCCTTAGATTCGAGTCGGGCTAGTAATTCGAAGGAATCCGCCGACTCTACGATAGAATTGAGATTTTGTTTAGAAGGTTGCTACTATTATTATCTTTGTAACCTTGGTTTATTTGGAAAGGACGTTTGGGAAGTGGAGTTATATAGACTTCACTTTGGGTAGTAAGATTTGTGTGTTATGGATTTGATACTTGTATTGTTTAATTAGTACTTGGTTTTCGTGAGCCGACAAATGTTAGTCGAGCCATGTTATTTAACTACATATTTTATCCATCTCAAGTTTGGTTATATTGTTGGTTATGTTGTACTCCGACATGTATAGCCGTAGAGTGTGTAGAATAGAGTTGTAGACTTAGTTAATGTTGGGTTCCGGCTGTAACGTCGCCGATGACTTGGTTATAATATTGTTCATAAATTGTGACAGGTGGTTTTGTTGTACGTGCCCAATGTTGCGTCACGTGCTTCGAATTTTTGGGCCGGGAGATTTACTATCTCTTTGGTTGTTTTGTATTTCGGATCTTGTTAGCTCGGGTCCATTTAAGTTATTCGCTTCCGCATTTGTTGAGTCGTTGGCGTATCTTTGTTATAGCTTTACCCCTTTGCTTGTTGTTTTGTGTGTTTTGGCGGCACGACCTTGGGGTCTCGTATTGGGATTCAGGTCGGGTCGTCACATTTATAGAGACATTCCTTCCTTCTTCTCTATCACTCGCAAACTACCCCAAACACTATGATAGACTCTGATACAAAATCCCTTTCTTTATATATGTTACTTAGGAAAATTCTTAGCACTAGATCAAGGCTTCTTCTCAACAACTTGGAATTACACTTCCTATCATTCGAAAGTTGTTTGGTTAGTTTCAAGGATTCCTCTTGTATGAAGATTTTCCTTAACAACCATTTAGCATATATCTCCCGTTTCTCTCTATCTTAGTGCACATTTGATTGCTCCTTCTCGTTTGGATGATCCTTCTATCTTCAGCGAGCCAAATGTGTTTCTCCTCGGATTTTCCCTCTCAAACCTCCGAGGATGAGTGTCTGCATTGGAACTGATATCTAGAAAGTCGAGAAGATGTTTATGCAGGGCATCTAGGATAGAGGAAACCTACTAAAGAGGAGAATAAGGAGACTCCCGTTCCCTCCTTGGGTCACCTTGATCTGGACCTATATTTCGTTTGCCAACCGGTTAGCTGAATCTGGGTCCATGGTCTTCCTAGACATCTCCTTGTAACATCCTCATCTTTAGAATTGTATCAGGTGTTTAGATTAGTTGTTTAAAAGGAGTAGCTAAGTCACTGGAAGTTGTAATGAACTTTGTAATCTTTAGATCCTCTTTGTATTCGAGCTTATTTTGATCTAAATGAGAACTTGTTCAAAGCTTCTTTACTTCATGTCTATCTGCTTTTGCATGAATATTCCTTGATAACATGAAATCTTATATTTGCTTATGATTTCGGTATTTGTACTTTTCATAAATATTTTGTTCCGAATTCTAAACAACAAATATAACTCTGCTGATAACCCAACAACAAACCAATCCTTAACCATAAATATTCCTATTCAACATAGTAAATATGATGAGACTTTCCTAGGAACTATTTTTAAATAAAAAGGGTTTATTTCAAGTAAAAACTTCAATGATTACTGGTAGAAATCTCATTAGAAGAATTAATGTTAAAATATGGATAATTTCAATTTTGGATTTCTTAAAAAGGAACTGCATACCTTGCAACTACTTCATCAGGAATTGAAGATCTCATCTCAACCCATGATGTTCTGGTGAATCTTAATTCCCATCCATAATTTCAGGTCTCTATAGCTTCAACGGTAGACCTTACCTCTGCCGTTGAAACGACCTTTCGAGGAACAAGCAGTCTCTTCAATTCTTTTTCTTATCTACTGTTTCCTCTGTTCAATGACAACTCTGCTCTTATCTCTCTATTTCCCTTGTCTTGAACAAAGATGACTTCCTCTCTTAAAAAGGTTAGTCATCATCTTAGCTGTTGACCTTGAAGCAAAATTCATTCATCTTCTTCAGAACCTTCAGCCGAACTAAGTATAAGCTACTTGCTTCTCTGTGATCCAAGTGCTCTAACTTGAATGTTTGTTGTCTTCCATTTTGCTTCTAAATTCTCTTATCTCATTCAATTGGGATTCTATTATGAAGAAGCATAGTCATCAGTTAATCCCTGCCAATGAAGCAGCTGAACCTCCTAATAGCTGCTAAGGCATAAAGGAAGTCTGCCGGTACTCTACATTCTACTCGATCTACACCATACACCTGTAGACCCCGTCCTCTCTCCAAAAAGGATCGAAACGCATGTACTATACCGGTGAGGAGGAGCCAACTGCAAAAGTCTTCTTCAAGTGCTGACACTACTATTGCTGATGTCTCTGCTGCCGCTTCGTATAGAAAGAAGCATTCGGCTCTCTCCACTTCTGTTTCGTTCTCTATGCCGATGAAGCTTATGGTCTATCCTTCCAGAAGCCAAGGCATTCCAAAGGAAAAGCTTGCTGTAAAACCTCATTCGTTTGGTATCGACAGACCTCGATGTCTGTTGTTCCTTCTTTATTCAGCAAACCTTCTTATCTGCGAAACTTATCTATATACATCCTGTATTAGCATATTTTATTCCTGCTGATCTCTTTCATCAGCAGACCCTCATCTATGCCGACTCCCTTGTCATCCATTCATTCGACATCGGCATACCTCAATCTCTAGTCTACTGATCTCCTATGTTTCAACAATTGGTATCCTTCAACTATTGAATATGTAACGACCCGAGCCCGAGATCCCGGTCCGCTACGTGTAGCCCACACACTGGCCCACTGAGCACGAGGGTCATCGCCCACCACAAGCCGACCCAAAGTCCATGGATGATGTTGGTGCCCGCAGTAGCGCATGACTACCTTATAAATCAAACACAAGCTCCACATCTACCTGATGTGGGATTGGGGTATTACAATCTCCCCCACTCAAATCCTTGACGTCCTCGTCAAGGCCGAATCGTACCCCGGGCGATGTATTGGTGAAATTCTGAGTCGATGCCTTCTGTTTCACGAAGCAGGCTCAGCAAGCAACACCAGAAGACTTCGAAACTTCACCATTGTTGTTCTTGATTCTCATCCCATCAATTGGTCTGAAGTTGTCTTCTCCCTCATCTACCGATCAGTCGTACAAAGACAAGTAAATGGATCTGGCGTTCACAGGTATGCTAGAATTATCAGCTATTTCATGTGCTCCTACCATCCCATTCATTCCACTATCCACAAGGTTGAATGTATTCCTGTTACTGGAGACCTGCTGATCACTCGAGAATTGTTCAGCAACAGAAGTTTTTCTGATCAGGATAGAAACTATTCTGTAGATTCTAGCACTGGTAGTTTTGGAGATTCAAATTAGTTTGTACTATTTTCTTTAAATCTTTCTAGTACTTTCCTACATTATCTAGCATTTTCTCTTTTGTCATCTTCTATATCAATTTTCCATCTCTTCTAGTATCTTTCCTTAATTTTTGCTTACAACCGCCCTTCAAGTATACTTCTTTTTGCTTGCAACCATTAAGGATGAGAGATTAGTGATGACATATCGCTATATCGCTATGACATTGCTAGGAAGAATTATGACATTAGGAGGAGTATGACATACTCTAATCGCTAGACCAAGAGAGGGATTGGAAAACACACACAATGTGACAATCATTTCCCTAAGATGATTCTTAGTGAATCATGCCCAGCCTCTGTGGCAATTCTGTTGAAAAATTTGCTTGAAATAAAAACCCTCTGTTGAGTCTTACTTTCAACAGAGACTCTTTACTTTCAACAGAACCATAAAAGTTTTCCAAAATGGTATTACAAGCAATCCTTATTGAACTACCTTCAAAGATATACATTTACTCAAGGATTTGATACTCTTACTTGCCAAAACAATCTTTTAATTTATAAAATCTATGTGCAAGTAAGAACTTTAAAACCTTTTAGATCCTGTCCAAACCTCTTTTAAAAATTCTAAGTGATCTAAATTGTTTTTACTATTGCGTTACCTGTTCAGTACTTTGATTTATCGAGTCTGTAATAGCAATAGTAGACTATACAAAAGCCATCGCTTATGTAATTATCAACATAGGACATGTCTTGTGATAAAATGATTATTCATTGTGGACATGTTATTATTATATCTTGATAAATGCTTTAGTGCTCTATATATATCATTTTGTAATGGTTCCAAGCAAATAGGAGAAGATTGTTGGAATATGCTTCTTGATAATTTACTTATCACCTTGCATATTCTATATATGTTGATTTGCTTGCCCCCATTACAAGTGAGTCATCATAAGTGGCTAAAAGATCTGCGTATCGGTTAGCGTGGCAACTCGTGTGACATCACAAAGGTCTTAGATTAGGTGCAACCTGATCAAGTCCTACCTTCCTACATGATGATCAAACAGACCAGCACTTCAGACGCACTAAGCACCGGAAGACTTGCAACTATGTCAAAAGCCTTCAGTGATAAGATCAGAACATCTTAAACACTCACCACCGGCAGACATGCTACAAGTTAAAAAGTTCGCACCAGCAGACATTAGTTCTCCTGAATCGGAAGACTTGTTCCACTGGCCCGAAGCATTCCACTGACAGACCTAATTCTGTACGTGCTACAAAGAAAAGACTAGAAGCAATTCAAATCAAGACAAATATGTTCAAGCCTCAGAAAGCCTGACACAGTTAAAGCTACAAGACTTTCTCTCACTCACGTGGTCTGATAAAGTTAAAAAGCAATTACTTTATTGAACAGACCACCTGACAGTGCAACAGACATCAGACCTACTTTTCAGAGACTTATCAACACAGTCTGACAGACAACAAGTTCCAAGATCTAGAGGATTAAATCTTTGCCCCAAACAGTCAAAAGATCTTATGGACAAAGATCTCTATCTGATAGATTTCAACAACTATGTCTCTAAACGGATAGAAACATCAAATCTTCATCTCTCAACAATCACATTGACTCCAGTCTATATAAATCGTCTCTCTTACCCAAGACAAAAACGATCATGGAGATGATGAGCAACGAGTGACTGATACACGCACCCAACGAAGTTGAAATCAGAACTCACTCAAGAGCTTCATAGAAAAGAGATCTACAATGAGATCGTCCTCACCAACGCATCTCAGATCTCGACACAAATTGCAAACTCATCCAGATCTTAGTAAGACACTCTCAGTGGATTACTAGGAAAAAAAGCTTGGTAGAAGAGAAGAGATTGATCAGAAACTTCATAAGACAGAGATCAAGATCAGAAGATTGATGTTAGATAATGTCTGAAGAAAATGAAGAGCTGTCTGTAGATATTGCATTCATATCTTCAGATTTGTATTCCAATACAAATGCTGTTGATTGTGCAATAATTATTCATCATGGAAGGACGAGTGCTTTGCACTCAATCGTTCAGATATCTTTTATCTGAACGACCTTGAAAATTCTCTTCTCATAACAGTTTCTCGTTCTGCTCTCCTATTGCCCTCTACTGCCTAAATATTCATGAATGGATAATTAAGTAAGGATTGTGGTTTGGGAGAACAAAGCCAGAAACTGTACATAGAATATTTAGACTGATGTAATATGTAATTTATCTTTGAATAAAGGTTTAAATCTTAATTTGGTCATCCTACTTTCGGTAAAAATTGATTAAGCTCACTTTACTCTTTTTTTCCTCAATTTAATCACTCTACTTGACTCTGAAAGTCAATAAGGTCACTAAAGTCATTTCCGTTAGTTAAGTTGGATAGAAATCTTTGAAAAGACAATAATAGCCCTTACCTTTGAAAGGTGTGTTGACAAATTCAAGTCGCACAATAAAAAATTATGTTTGAGAGGAGAAGGAGACCCTCAAAACCCCCGAATTTAGCAAGGGTATTTTTTTTTTCTAAAAAAAAAATAAACTTTCCATCCAAATATATGGATTGAGTGATGAACGTGCTAATTATGTGAAAGTAAAGTGATTAAAGTGAGAGGAAAAAAAGTAGAATGAGCTTAATGCATTTTGGCCGAAACTAGGGCGACCAAATTGAGATTTAAACCTTGAATAAATTCATATGTTCTTACAAATACTTTATCCCTCAGTCCTTATATATCTATGAGTCTTTTACAAATTGATTTATCTTTAGAAAAGTTATTCTCTAATTGATTTCCTAAGTATGCATTTGAAAGAAGTATTAAGTGTGTTGTCGTTCTGATCATATATTCGTGTACAGCCACTTAAGACTTCTCCAAATCTAAAGCCTCTTTACTTTCCGCTGCTTAAATTCTTTATTACCGGCTTTTGATTTATCTGGCAGTTTACCGGCAGAGTTGATACTTCTGCTTAGAGCAAGTCTACCGATAGCCTATTGTCAAAAAGCGACAATATGAAGGAGTTTGACCTTGAGAAGGTCATTCCACCTGGTCTAAACATCAACCTACTAGGATACCCTCTATTTCCTCTCCCTTATGACGTCATTGTGGCTCTGGACCCAAAGATGTATCTACCCAGCATGTGCATTGAACTCAAAACTGTCTGCACTTTTGCCACCAGAGTCAAAGCATGCGAGGATATGAATGAGTCTGGGATTCTACCGCTCTTCTGCCTACATGACGAGAACTACAACCTCCTCCTCGCTAAAGAATTCTACCAGCAAATGGTTATTGACCCCAAAACTCCGTCTGCGATGCGTGGATGGATTCGAGGATGACCTATCTCCATCTCTGCCAAAGCTATTTCAAGAATCATCGGGGTTCGATATGGCGGAGACTCTGAGATATCCATTGCTGAGGCTGACAGAGCTTGGGAAGCAATGAGGGGACCTAATATTTCAAGGGAACCTCAAGGGAAAATGCTGAGGAACCTCTTTCCCTTGGACGTTTACTGTTCCAGTCATCTGCTGGACAAAGGTCTACTTTTCAAAAATGGGGCCCATGACATGTTCACTGCCCAACAACTCAATCTCACAAGTGCCATCTATCTACAGACTCAACTCAACTACGACAACATAATCTACAACGAGCTACACAACTATATTGCAAAAGTGAAGGAAAGCCCCAATTTCAAAAGGCCATTTGTCAGATTCATCAACGCCCTTCTACGGGACACGCCGCAGATCAACTTTACCGTCAAAGAGGATGAGCTCATCTCTGTGGCCGAGGACAAACAGATGACGACCACCTTCTTCAAGAAGTACATGGACTACGAGAACAAGCGAAGGCAACAACGAGGGCTACCAAATATCTCTCTTGACAAAGTTGCCAAGCCCTTGCCCATGGTTGTCACGCGTTTCAACATGGACGCGTATGATGCTGCTAGCAAGGGATATCGCTCTGCTGCAACCAAATTGGGCCAAAAAGTCCCTACCGTTGCTCGCAATATTCTCCACAAAGCCAAGGATCTGGCTGCAGAATCTGAGTGGCTGTAGAAGCAAAAGGAAGCAGCTAAGGCAAAGAAGGTAAGGGCGGAAGAAGAGGCTGAAAGGCTTCAGGCTAAGTGGATACGGTAGGAACTGAAGGCCGGCAAACGTGACAAGTCTGCTGGCAGCTCCTCTGCCACTGTTGGTAAGTCTTCATCTCCCCAGTCATCTATCCCTGAACCACCAACCTCAACTCCCCAGCCATCCCAAGCACCCAAATGTAAACCTTCTTCTGACCAACCCTCATCTTCACCCAAGCCTAAGCATAGACGCCTAAAAGGTCTTCCGACCCAGCCACCAGCAGACCCTGCTACCTCTGCCGATGAAGTAGCTGAACCTCCTGTTCAGTTGCTAAGGCAGAAAAGGAAGTCTGTTGGCACCCAACCCTCTATCGCTTCACAACCCATTCCTATTGAGTCATCTACTCAAAGGGAATCAACCCCTCCGGAGGAGCCTATCCCTCAGGAGGAGTCACAAACTCAGGAGGAGCCTACCAGAACACCCTCTCCAGCCCCTCCTTCACCATTCAACTACTCACCAAACCCATCTACACCTTCTTCACCCCCTCGTCACCCAACCAACCCAACTACACCATCCGAACAAAACCAGACCACCCCTTCAGAACCAAGCCAACTTGTCCCTCTCATCCTAACCCCCTGGTTTCCACCCATTTTATCCTCTGCTTCCACGAAGTTCATCTTTGAACTTTCATCGGTAGCGGAACTCTTTACCAAACCTATTCCACCTACACTTGCAACTAAACCTCATTCCTTGAGACTAGACGACATCTCATATCCTCCCCGTTCCTTCCTGGTTCTCAACGGAAGACATTTCCCTAACGAACCCTTCCAATATCTGTGATCATTCGGAAACAGATATCGAAATACCCCCAACCCCTCCTCCCTACCCACAAGCATCCAAATCCTCTTCTACCCATACTTTTCCTTCTCGCGACTCCTCTTCCTCCAACTCAGCCACTCCACCTCTCCAGCAGCCCTTCCGACCTGTCATCTCTGCCGATGCCACCTCCTCTGCTGGCATTGAGCACATCCACATTGGCCTAGACCTTTCTCCATCCCAACCGGCCAACTCTGATATTTTACAACGCCTGGACACTAGCTACGACCGACTAGGAGAGCTTAACAGTATCTCCACAGCTACCGCTGTGCTTGCAGCTGTCACGTCCAAGGCAACAGATAGAAATGCTGTCATCCTTCGACAATTTCAAGAGTATGTGTAGACAAGGTTTGCACAGATGAAGCATGAGTCAACTGACATCAAGATCAACGTTGAAGCTCAACACAAGGAATGCGTCAAACTCTGCTCTACTTTATTCTACCAGCTCTTCCACAGCATCACTCTTCATCTCGGTCATAACCGCCCTCATGTTCTCGAGCTCAACGACCTCACTTTCAACGCGTCTCATGACAAAATCAACATCGAGCGTGATCGTGATCTGGCCATCACAGAGGAGACACAACTGAGGTCTATCAACAGAACTTTGATGGAAGAGAACAGCAGACAACGTGAAGAATTGGACTTCCGTTCTCGCTCCACCAGACCTCCTACCTCTGCCGATGATGAGTACACCAAAAGATTCGAAGAACTCAAACGACAGAGAAGAGAATGAGAAGAGGCAAGCAAAGCAAACGAAGGCAAAGGGAAAAGGCCTTGGTAGCTTATATTTTTTCTCTCCCTAAACCTTTGTATCTATCTTAATTTTTGAAAACTCTGTAACATTAAACTTCTCGTTTGAAATACAAAATCTTATTGTCTTTATAAAATTATCTTCTGTTTAAATTCTTGCTACTTCAATTCATATATCTGCTTAGAATTTAAACATTCAGTTTAAATCCATTTTGAACTGTTTATTACTAATCCTTGTGCTATTCTTTACATCTCTTCTGTTGTAAGCACTTAGATTAGCTTTTACACTTGAGGTGTTCTTCTGTTTGATAAAGGCATGTCTACCGTTATAAATCTAAAATACTTTTTTGACATACTATTATCTATCATATAGTTTTTATAGCCCTCACTTGTAAGTAATGATGACCAGATGCAAATAGGAGGAGATTGTTGTTTCTCATTTGTATCTTGATTTACATCTGTTCATACATTACATTAGGTTCTATACTTAGTGGCTAAATGGGTTGCGTATCAATTAGCGTGACAACTGTGTATAGAACTTTGCCATAGAATAGTTTTATAGGCTTCACAAGTTCAGTGGAAGACTTCAGCAAAGCTTCACCGGAAGACCTCTTTCGGCATCTAGCGGCAGACCTTGTCTGCACCTGTTCAAGCATGACGTGTCCAGTCACCAAGTCTTAGTGGATTAATTAAATTCAGCCTTTATCAGTTAAAATTTAAATTAAACCAATCCTCTATCAACTCTTGACTTCTCAGACACACCTGACCAGCTTTCCGAAAAGCAAGAAGACTTTCGCCTCCTGAAAAGTGACAGAGTAGGTGAACAAACTAACACTTCAGACTGTACCAACTATTGCCGGTCTACAACTCTGATTGCTCGCCTACCAGTTGCTGCAACAACTCTGCACCATTCCCTGCTCAGCATCAGTGAAGACAAAATCTACAAGTTAACTCCATGCATTTAATGCATTCAACCTAATACAGCTGTTACTCTTTGTCTTCTCCAAACGGTCTCAAGATTGCCCCAACTATAAATACTGCCATTAAAGACTAAAGAAAACAATGCTCTGAAATTCTCCAACAACTTCAAGTCTTATATACTCAGTGCATTCAAGAGATCGTAAGCTGATCTACGAAGTCCTCAACAACCACAAGAAGATCTGCATCAACACTTTATCTTAAGCTTCTTATTGTTGTTCCTCTATCTATTCTTCTGCACAATTGAATATTCTGTTTGTCCAGATATTCAATTCCCAAACCCCCAAACATAAGTTAAATATTTTGTACACGATTCATTGGACCTCTTTGTAATAGACCTAGTGGAAAACATAGTGCACATTTAAATCCAAGGTTGACTGCCTTGGTGGTGGACGTAGCACTCTTTATAGTGCGAACCATCTCAAAATACTTGTGTTCTTTCATTACTGTCGCTTATTGTTTTATACTGTTTCATATCTCTTAACTTATCGCTTCAAAATACTTGTGTTCTTTCATTACTGTCGCTTACTGTTTTATACTGTTTCATATCTTTTAACTTATCGCTTCAAACAACAGACTTAAGTGTTCAGCAAAGTCTACCGGTAGTGCTTCACCGTGTGGGTCTCCCAGGGTGCTCCCGTGCCCTGCGCACCCTTGGATAGGGGTGCGCGTACGTGCAGAAGCGGGACACCACGCTTTCCATTCCACCCTCCCTCGTTTAGGGGAGGACGAAATTAAAAATGCGGAAAGGGTGCTGTCTTTAAAAGCGCGTTGAATACGCCTTGGTAACTTCAGTGAATTTTTGGTCCAATATGGGAGCTTTGGGTTTTCTATATCAAGTTATCCCTTTTTTAGGGGATACCAAGATATAGGAATACATCACCCTTTCATTCTCATTCTCCCTTTTTTAGGGGAAAACAGAAAAGTGCAAGAAAGGAGTGTTGCGAGGCCCCACTATGGATTTTATGAAAATAGCCTTATGGCATATTTCAGATCACTATGAGTGTTATGGGTTTTCTATATCATGTTATCCCTTTTTTAGGGGATACCAGGATATAGGAATACATCACCCTTTCATTCCTATTCTCCCTTTTTTAGGGGAAAATGGAAAAGTGCAAGAAAGGAGTGTTGCAAGGCCCCACTGGATCCAAAATGTTTTATAGAGTCGTCATCTTTATTTTAAAGAAGAAATAAAAAGCAAAACCAAAAAAAAGAAAAAAACCAGAGATTGCAAAAACGGGTTCGGAGGCTAAGTTACGAGTTGGGAAGGTGCTAGGTACCCAACTCGCCCTTTCGGTCTCAAAAGCGGTTTTTGGCTAAAGTATGCTTTTTGTTATATTTATCTAGCAAATAAATAAAGCATTAATACCTACAAATACATACATATTTATATTATTTACAGACTTGCAGCCGTCTCCTTCCAATAATTACAAATATATTTAAAAATATTTGGCCATAATAATGACTCTTTTACATAGTATTTCCTAACTAAATCAAGGCAGCACAACGGCTTATATTTTTACATTGGGCTGGATTTAAAAAAGAAATTTTTAATAAATAAACGCCTTTAAAGGCTTTAACTTTTAGAGTGTGGTGTGCTCGCTCTGTCCTTCAGGGAGAGGGAGTCTTTTTTGCTGCTGCTGCGGTTCGAGCAGAATAACGGCTTGCGAAAGTTGCTTTTGGGACCCGTAAAATGGGCGGAACAACTGCTTGCTTTTTGACACTTGCTTGCTTGCTGCTGGTAGAATTTGGGCAAGGGTTTATTTCTGGCTAATTTGGCCTTTTTACTCGGGCAGAGCAATGGCTCTTTCCGAGGTTTTTAGACCGGGGAAATAGGGTGGATACCTAACTGGGAGGTTAAGGCTCACTTTGACTGGTTAGTTTTGAGTTTGGAGGAGATTTGGCAGGGTTTCGAGGCTTTATAGGAGGATCACGCACTATCTCACTTCGCTCTCTATTTCTTCAGCGTAACAGCTACGCGGAGAGTTTTTGGGGTAGAAAAGGTGTCTTCAAAAGTGAACCCCGAAGGCCCTATTTATAGCCTGGGAAGAGGATACGGGAGGAATTTCTTTC
>JABEVN020002569.1:0-21071 GCA_013146195.2 Codonopsis lanceolata
AAACTAAAAAATAATATGATTTTACTTCTTTAAATATATTCGGAAAAGACATTATTAGATTTATATAGAAAATTGTATCTATAATAATTGAATTGTCGATGAGTATCGAGATATTAAGAAAATTTGTAGCATGTTTAGTTATTACTCATGAATAAAATAAGAGAAATGATTTACTAAAATATGTCATAATGTCAAGAAGATGAAATGAAAAGAATAATTTGATTAATAATAAGTTTTGTTAAGGACAATACACATAAATTTATCATGTCAAACAATAATGATTGGAAAAAATAGTCATAAATATAATAAATCACTTGCCATTAAGGCCAAAGTAAATTTGTCATAGGCTAATTAATTCCATGAATAATTAAATAATAATTTGATCATTTGACTTGTCTATTTAAAAGTTAGGTTATACTTTCATGAATGACGATATACGTTACAAATGTCACCCAATATTTTATAAAATGACAAAACTTACTCTTACTCGAGTTGAGACACTAAAACTTTATTGAAACTAAAAAAAAAAATGGTTTACTTTCTTAAATATGTTCGGGAAAGACATTAATTATTATATTTAAATGAAATTTTGTATCTATAATAATAGAATTGTCGATGAGTATCGAGATATTAAGCAAATTTGTAACATGTTTAGTTATTACCCAAGAATAAAATAAGAGAAATGAGTTAAGAAAATATGTCATAATGTCAAGAAGATGAAGAAAAAAAATGAAGAATCATTTGATGAATCTGTACGTTTTGTTAAGGACAATACACATAAATTTACCATGTCAAACAATAATAATTGGAAAAAAATAATCATAAATATAATAAATCACTTGCCATTAATTAAGGCCAAAACAGTGAATTTGTCATAGGCTAATTACTTCCATGAATAATTAAATAATAAGTTGATCTCTTGACTTGTATCTATTTTAAAATTAGGTCCTATATTTTTTTAATTATATTCATTTCGTCTTATATTTTGATTTTCTTATCAGTTTCTCTCTCCTACCATTATCGTTACAAATGTCGCCCAATATTTTTTAAAATGAAAAAAAATACTCTTACTCAGTCGAGACAGTAAAACTTTATTCGAAACTAAAAAATAATATGGTTTTGCTTTCTTAAATATGTCTGGGAAAGACATTATTAGGTTTATATTAAAAATTGTATCTATAATAATAGAATTGTCGGTAAGTATTGAGATATTAAGCAAATTAGTACCATGTTTAGTTATTACACATGAATAAAATAAGAGGAATGAGTTAAGAAAATGTGTCATAATGTCAAGAAGATGAAAAAAATGAAGAACCATTTGATGAATCTGTGTGTTTTGTTAAGGATAATACACATAAATATACCATGTCAAACAATAATGATTGGAAAAAATTAGTCATAAATATAATAAATCAATCATCATTAATTAAGACCAAAAGAGTAAATTTGTCTTAGGCTAATTAATTCCATAAATAATTAAATAATAATTTGATCCATTGACTTGTACATATTTTAAAATTAGGTCCTACATTTTTTAATTCAATTTATTTCGTCTTGTATTTTGATTTTCTTATCAGTTTCCCCCTCCTATCATTATCGTTACAAATGTTGCCCAATATTTTCTGAAATGACAAAAACACACTTACTCAGTTGAGACACTAAAACTTTATTCGAAACTAAAAATAATATGGTTTTACTTTTTTAAATATGTTCGGGAAAAACATTATTAGATTTATATGAAAATTTGTATCTATAATAATAGAATTGTTGGTGAGTATCGAGATATTAAGTAAATTTGTAGCATGTTTAGTTATTACACATGAATAAAATAAGAGAAATGGGTTAAGAAAATGTGTCATAATGTCAAGAAGATGAAAAAAAAAATGAAGAATCATTTTATGAATCTGTGCGTTTTGTTAGAAAAAAAAACTAAAATCTACAGTTTACTTCTTTGAATTTTCATACTACTACAAGCAGCCTTAAAAACTATCACACTAGTCTCGAACTTATAGATATTACAAACAAAATAATTGTAGTAATCACAAATAACTGGGTTCAAATATTTTACTCATCTCCATAACTACGTTCCAAACCTCAAACCTCAAACCTCTTTTGCTCTTAACTTGCTTACTCCTCTTCATAGGATCCAAGGTAGTTACATATGAGAATCTCTCTATTCCCCTCCCCTAGCTATCGACTTTCTTTTTTTCTACCGCAACTCTCATTTTATTGAAAGATACTGCCACCAACCGACATCCTTTCAAGTAGTCTATCCTAAAATTAATTAGATTATCTCCTTGCTTAGTAATTTGACACCGATAGTGGATAGGAACTAAGAAATGCATGAGAGGCGTTCTAAGAAAAAAAGTCCGACTAATCGGAAGCTGAAAAGGTTTTATGTCTCCATTTGAACAAGGCGAGGTGAATGTATTTCTTGGTGGTGGTGATAGTAGTACTGACGACGGTAGGGATGGTGGTGTTAGGGGTGGTGGTAGCGGCAATTGTAGGGATGGCAGTGGTGATTTAGATGAAATACATCATTGTGAGATTTCCAAATAATTATATTTTCAAATATCCACATGGGTTTTGGTTTCAATTTGAATATTTGAAAATTCAAAAAAATTAAATTTGAGTTTGTAAAAAGTGAAATTCAAAGTTGTGTGGTGATGTGTCTATAAATGATGGGTTTTGCAAATGAGTTATTTTGAAGGAATGAGTAAAAAATTAATAAATGAATCAAATCAAATACAAAATTAACTTATTGGAGGAAAAATGGTTAGTTTTGTCACTGTACTTTGATTAATTGTTACATTTTGCCACTATACTATGTTTCGAGCGAAATTATCATTATACTTTTAAAGATATATGCAATTTTGTCATTATCTTTAACTGTCATCTAATTTTAACGGTGTCTTAACGGAAGTTAAATATATTTTTTTTTTCCGTTTTAGCAAAGCAAGGTGAACGCGTTTTTTTGGTGGTGGTGACTGATAATGGCGGTGGCGGCGATTGCAGGGATGATGGTGGTGGTGGTTACGAGTGGTGTTTGGGGGTGATTGTAAGCATGACAGTAGTGGTTTAGGTGGAATATGACATTGTTAGATTTTCAAATCATCAAATTTTCAAATCTTCATATGAGTTTGAGTTTCAATCTTCAAATTTGAAAATTCAAAAAAATTAATTTGGATTTGTAAATAGTGAAATTTAAGGTTATGGTGGTGGTGGGTCAATAAATGACGAGTTTTGCTGCTTTTGCATATAGGTTAATTTGAACAAAGGAGTAAAGAATTGGACAAAAAATAAAATCAAATCAAAAATTGAATTTTGGGTTAATGGTGTTATTTGAGGTGGTAATGGTGGTGGGTCTATGAATAATGAGGTTGATGGAAGAAAGCGATTGATAACAAAATAAATTAAATTAATTCTAAATTTCATTTTTGAGAGTAATGAAATTTTATAAATTTAAATTTAAATACTAGAAAAATTATAATAACAGCGTTGCTAGCCTTACAATTAATTTTATAACTTTTCTTACAACTAAGTCTTGGAAAAGAACAAAAATGTCTTTGTCCAAAACAACTTTGCAGTTCTTCAAAACTTAGTTGTAAGGAAAGTGATATAATTAGTTGTAAGGATAGCATTTTCCTTATAATTATGTCAAATTACAATTCCCCCCAAAAGTATCCACCAAATCACATTGTGCACCCCAACCCTAAAGTTTGTCCCATAATAGTATCTGACGTTATTTTTATTTTTTCCTATTTTTCACACTAACCACAGCCGTTAGAAAAGTCACGTTAATTCGACATTTCCTTATGGGTGTTAACTCGAGGGAAATATTAGGAATTTGGTGTAAACTTTGGGAGTGCTAAATATATTTTAGCCCAATAAAAATTAAGAAATAAAATATAATTTTCTAAAAAAAATTATATAAATGTGTGTGTAAAGTTAAAATGTTAAAAAAAATGGAGCAGGGGGTCCACCATTCCTTTTTTTCTTGCTGAAAGAAAATCTAGAGAAAAAACCCACCATGTTTTCCTATCTTTAGTCGCCCCCAAAACAAAAACAGAACCTGATATGGGTTTTGTCCACTCCCTCCAAATTTCTCTCTTAAATTTCTTTTTTTAACCCAGAAAATAGATGCAGGTTTGATTTCATTATCAAGTTTTTTATCTTGATGATGAAAACAAAGTACGCAAACAAAATATATGAAAAACTTTTACCCATAGATACATGTCTCATCTCCGATTTCTTGTATGAAATTGGATGCATTCACCTTCTCCGATGAAACCCAACCACCAATGAAATTAATCAATTTCTCATCCCCTCTTTCATCCTCTTACATGACTTAAATTAACTTTACTTTTTCTATCATAATTCTTTAAATAATCCAACCCGACCACCATGACAACTGCTCTAAGGTCGAAATCATCTAGAACCATAGCTTCTTCAACATCCTCTCAATTTCGAGCCATATACAGACCGGTTGTATGCCCAATTTTCTCCAACAAAATTGAAGAGTATTTCAATAAAACCACTTACCATTTCTCTTAATTCATGCACGTCTCTCTTTTTGATGAATTTGTCGATATGGGTTATTGGTTTTCTATTAATCCCATGTTTTTATAAGGGTTTTTAGTAAGTATACTCTATAGCCTCTGATTGCTACTTCAGGCGTGACTTTTGCAGGGGATAGAATGAGGAAGATCGAAGATGTAATTTGGCTAAAATCAAAAGAGTTAGGCGTTAGAGTTGTGATAGGAGTGACTGGAGTGGGAAGGGTTTAGGCTGGAGATAGTGGTTTCTATATATGGTGGGGCTGGAGATGGCGGCTATTACGGTGGAGTCCGAAGATGGGATTGCACCAGGAGATGAGAGAATGCGAGGATGTGAGATTAGGGTTTTTCCTTTTAATACATTTACTCTTTAACCAATAAAAGAAATGTCATTTTCGCCCCGCACGTGGAAGATCATGTGCTATTTAAAGTGAATTTTCTAACGTCCGTCAAGGGTAGGGTAGAAAATGAAAAAAAAAAAAAGTAGCATCACATACCATTATGGGACAAATCTTAGGTTATGGTGCACTATACAATTTGGTGGATACTTTGCAAGTGGAATTGTAAATTGGCCATATAATTATTTTTGGATTATTGAAACAATTATTTTTTATTTTTATTTAAAAACATATTTTAAATACTAAATTGGTAACTAAATAATGAAGTTATAACCAAATCTTATTTTGCACCCCAAGAAAAATGATCAAATAATCTTCATGTGATATACACATACCATTTTTGTTACTATTTTCAACACCCGTAAATGGAAGGAGGCAAAGTGGGACAAATAGAAAATAAGTATGAAAGTGAGACACTTCGTAGGTTGGGTGCAATGTGAGATTTATTGTGTAATTTTGGGAGCTAATCATATTTTGGACCCATCGAAAGTAGTCCAAAATACAAATTTCCCCCTAAGTATTCATCAAATCCACTTTGGTCGTTAACGTAATTTTGTAGCATTTCCATATTTCATGTCAAATTTGGTGATGATGATGTCATGTCTGGTAATCGTAGTGATAGACACGGTGGCGAATAATGTTTAAGATCGATGATTTGGTCCAATCAAATCATAAACAATATCAACGGTGCCGATGAAGCTAGTGACGATGAAATACGGATTGAACCATGGCGTGCCTCATCTTTGTCGTATACATTTGTGATGGGTTCAAATGTGATTTTTGAAATTCGTGGTGTATGCTTGTGTATTGTGCTGTACGAGAGAGAAAGGGAGAAATGTTGGGGGCTGTGACAGCTTTAATTTTTTTGTGGGTTCTTATTCGTGACGGCCTAGACATCTGATTGTGATAATCTGATCTTCAATTATATCTCTCTGATATCTAATATGATTTCGCTATATTTTTATTTATCTTTCAATATAATTTTTTGAATAAAATATTCATACACTCTTGAGTTTTATCTCAATTAAAATTTACATAAGAGGTCATTGATGGAGAAGAAGCAGAGTAAGGCTTCATTTGTTTTAGGGAAAACGTTTCCGGAAAACATTTTCCGGAAAATGAAATCATTCTATTTTTCGTTGTTTGGTAAGTCTTATGAAAATGTTGTGGAAAACATTTTCGGTGTTTGATAAACTTTGTGAAAATATGTTGAAAATCATTTTTTACAATATCATTTGTATATAATACTCCAATAGGAACTAAACATAAATTTTTCACATGAGTTATTAACTCTCCATGTATACTAGCTACTTTACAAACGCAATAATGACCATAAAATGACAGTATACATTGGATAAATTTTGAATGTACGTTGCATAAAACATAAAATTTCACATTACTCAAAAATACTTACCAAAAGTCTAATTAAGATGTGTACAAAACATTGTGTCTCACATGATGATCATGTTCAAATACTAACAAAATATTATCAAAACTCTAATAATTGTTTTAAAAATAAACCATCATCCAAAGCTTTTTTGTCCTTCAATAACAAAACATAAAACTAGTATCCATGCCACTCTTGGTCTTTCGAAGTAAACAGTTCTCCTTAAGGGTCTAACATAGCTTGAAAAATACAAAGAGCTTCATACGAATTTGATCTATACAGTGTTGCTCACCTCTACATAAGATATTATTCATATATCTCTCTCGTAAAATTTCTTGATTAACTTGGGGTTCCCTTGGTCTATAAGTCTGGTATTTTCTTTTTTCTAGGAGTAATGCACCAACAGCTAAGACGGAAGCTGCAGCAACGAGTACCGATGCTCGAATAAGCTTACTAACCATCTAATTGAGAGTCGACATTAAGAAAATGTCAAATAGGAATTAAATACAACATTAACAAATATGCACAGATGTAGTATGCTAGAATAAATCGGGATTATAAGAAATGAAAATTGCTTACGGAGGAAGAAGGAAATTTAGAAACAGAATCTGCATCATACTAGAAACAAAATGGTCTTAATATTTTCCATCCTAACAGTGATTGCAGGCCAAGCTTGAACGATTAAAAAGTGTGTGTGTGTGTGTGTCTGTCTGTCTGTCTGTTTCGCAAGGAAATTAAGTTTTGAAAAAAGTAGATTATAGAATCTTGCACAATTAGCTTGCCAATATTTGATGATGGGTTCATTAAGCCATCACAGAGAAACATAGTTGTGTCTGCATCAAATGCCAAAGAGATATAGAATCAGTCACTTATTAGTATTAATATTCTAAATCTAAAGAGATATATGTGGGGCCATCAACTATCAGCCATGTATGTTTGTGATTTACTCCTATGTATGCTATGCACAGGAATATGTGCATGTACAAGATGAAGTGGTAGCTAAGCTCAATTGGGAGGAGGTGGTGCAGCAACCACAATGCTGCGGCTTGAAATTGCTTTATGAGGGCCAGGACTGCCCTGGAATCTAGATGAATACATGATACATAAAAAGTAATGGTGTTTGTTTTTGGGGTTTTGATTGATTGGATTTGGAGGCTTGAGGCTTCCACTTGTCCATATCCTTTTCTTTTGATCTTAACTTCAATTAGCAATTATCTTAGGAATAATTAATGTCAATATTATACTCTTGAATTAGTACAAGAATTGGTTATCCAAAACTAGAACCTTCTTCCTTTAGCATGCCTCCTACTTCAAACCATTCATCAATTCCATTATATAAAAAGGAAACACCTCCCAGTTCTCATTTCACCACCCCCGAACTCAACACATACCAATAGAAAAACAAGGCTTACAATTGATGAATTGATAGCTTCCTAGTGACTGCTATTACGAAAATCTGGTAAGTTGTTTTCTATGTATTTCAACAAGTAACACGAATTAATAACAATTTTATCCTAGTCAGAACAATGGTTCATTTGATACTCGAGTGTTAAGTGCACAATTTTCATATAATTGGCTCGGCATCAATCTAATGGGCTCAATTCCACTACCTAGAATAAAAATATCTGATAGACATCTCAATATTACTTTTGAAATGACTGTCTGGACAAAGGCAAATTCAATATCAAAATTACTACTTAACACACAATCATAATGATCTAGGTTATGAAATCGCAGTCATTGAATCAATATTAAGATAACTATTAACAACTTTTAGATTTTCTTATGAACAAGTAAATTTTTAAAATGGTCAAAATTTAATCAAATTGAACAATAAAAGTCAAACTGGGACTTCTTCCTAAGATAATTGTGTCCAAGGCTTCCACTTGTCCATATGATTTTATGAGTTTGGTAGATCTGCAATTATCAGGTGGTGATTATACGTGGTTCCAAAACAGCAGTAATATGCAGTGCTCTAGATTGGACAGATTTTTTGTCACATCATATTGGTATGATTTCTTCGTATCATCACAAGTATGGACATAATTAATAATCTGGATAGGAAAGCTAGGGCGGAAAGGCTTAGTAGCGAGGAAAAATTACAGAGAATGGAACTCAATAAGGAACTTCCATCCCCTTTCAAGGAATTCAATGACAATCCTTATTGTAAATCAAAAACCTTACTAAAAAAATCAAATCATGAGAAGAACTAAACCCTAATGAACATTAAAACCATAAAATTGAAAGAAAAAACTGAAGCTTTAATCCATAAATCCTAAAATCTTTGAAGAAACAAAGAAATCAATGAAGGGCTAGAGAGGCCGACATACCTGTAGAGAAGCGCCTTTGGCCAGAGAGAAGAGAAACGGATTCTTGGAAAATGACTTACGGAGGTGATGGTCCGTAAGTCATTTTACGGAGGAAAACGGGTCATTTTCCATTGACCGTAAAATGTTTTCCGTTGACCCATATTTTCCTAGGGTTACCAAACACCGGAAAATGCGAAAAACGTTTTCCGGAAAACATTTTCCCTGAAACAAACGGAACCTAAGAGTTGTTGGAGAAGAAGAAAAAAGAAGTTTCTCTTTGGGTAATAAAAGCAGAGAAAACATTGCCAGAAAATGACCAAAATGCCCTACATGTGAAATCTCATTTGCACCTTAGGCTCCGTTTGTTTGACGGAAAATGATTTCAAGAAAATGAAAAGATTTCATTTTCAGGTGTTTAGTAAATCTTTTGAAAATATGCCGGAAAACATTTTCGGATGTTTGGCAAGTACACGAAAATGTTACAGAAAACAATATATGAATAATTTCAAAAAAAATATTATAATATTAATACACTTATTAAATATAAAATAATGTTGAAGTTTAAGTAATTTTCTTTTAATAACCCCCAATTTATCATTAATGGTGTCAAATCAATAAGTTCCATCTTTTTTCAAGCTCACAAATATTTTTTATTAATAATTGATATGAAAAATTGTTTTAAAAAATAAAATAAATAATGTTTGGGACGTCCTTAAATAATAATATAATATAACGGACACTAATTTTAGGATGTAGTGAATATTTCTTAAAATTATAATTTATAAATAACGTGCACAAACTCCATTTATATCTAAACAATTTATTTGTTGGGTGAAATATTATGCGTGTATGTAAATATGTGTAATTTTGGAAGGGCGCGGAGGGTTGTTCGAACATTCGGAAAATGACTTACGGAAAAAAATCCGTAAGTCATATTCCGAAAAGAAAGCTTCATTTTTCGTTGACTCGGAAAAGCTTTTACGTTGACTACATTTTCATAATGTTACCAAACATCGGAAAATGAGGAAAACGTTTTCCGAAAGTCATTTTCCGTGAAACAAACGGAGTCTTAATGTCAGATTGGTAACCTTCGTCGTGGCTAGGGGGTAAACTAGAAAAAAGTTATAAAATGATATGAAAATGGCACAAAACTTATGTTTGGTGTGGCAAAGTGTGACTTTATAGATACTTTTGTGGAATTTTGAATTTTTTAGTATAACTATATACTTTAGGGTTGAAAGTTTGATTCTCCAACACAATATTAAAAAAAAAAAAAAAAAGAGTTATCAATTCTAGAAACGATATAAGCAAAGTCTCCAACAACAATATGCTTATTTAAGATAGTAAGTTTGAATTGTTTTCAATTTACAGTTTTTACACATTGATAAAAATGAATGAATTCATGTTTGGTATTAAAAAAATATTTAAAAATAACCAACAAAAAAGACAAATATGTAGGATAAGTTATTATACAATGACTAAGAGCATACATTATAAATGATCGAAAAACAAAGTATCAGAAATGTTAAATACACAACAACATAATTTATAAGTCTCAAAAACTGTAAAGATTAAAACACACAAAAATCTAATAATTAAAAGGCAACAAAAAATGAATGAACTAACAAATCACTTTTAAAAATCATTAACACCGCGTGCAACGCACATAAACCTTACTAGCTGTTAATAAAAATGGGTGTTTAAAAAATTGAGACAATTTCTGTTATAAATTACAGATTCATCATTTTATGGTTCTTTAATTAGTGGATTTCACATTGATTATAAACTATTCTACTATTATTATTATTATCAATAAAAAATTTGTATTTTACATTGGTTAGAAATTAATGTTGATTTTAAAAATACTTATCAATATAATAAATGTATCATACAATTGGTAGAGAGTAATGTTGGTTTCCAAAGTCTTTAGATATAAGACTTCTACTGTTATTACCAATAGAAGATGTATATTTCACATTTGTTAAAAAATAATGTTGATTTTAATTTTAGATATTTAAAAACTTTTACAATTATTAATAGAAGAAATATCCTACATTGGTTAAAAAATTATGTTGGTTTTAAAAGTATTTAAATAAAATATTTTTATTTTTATCATCAATATAATAGAAGAGATGTATCTCACATTATTTAGAAATATATGTTTGTTATAAAATTTTTAAGATAAAAGGTTTATACTTTTATTATCAAATGAGAATATGTATCCTACATTGGTTAGAGAGTGATGCTAATTTTAAAAGTATACAATTATTAACAATAGAAGAGAAGTATTATATTTCACATTGGTTAGAAAAGTGATATTAACTTTTTAGATGATCGATCTCACATTGGTTACAAAGAAATGTATCTCACATTATTTAGAAATAAGTATTGATTATAAAAGTCATTAGATAAAGGTAAATATATGTTATTACCAATAGAAAATATGTATCTCACATTGTTTAGAAATAAATGTTGGTTAAAAAGTCTTTTATCTACTACTATTATTACTAATAGAAAATATGTTTACCACATGGTTAGAATGTAGTGTTGGTTTTAAAAGTATTTAGATAAAAGACTTAAATTTTCATTACCAATAGAAATAGAAAATAAGTATCCTACATTGTTTAAAAATTAATTATGATTTTAGAAGTTTTTAACAAAAAGACTTTTAATATTATTATCAAGTTAGATGTTAATTTTAAAAGTCTTTAGATCAAATATTTTTACTATTATTACTAATACAAAATATATATCTCACGTTAGTTAGAAACTCATGTTAATTTTAAAAGTATTTAGATTAAAAAAAATCGTTTAATATTAGTAATAATAGAAAAAAATATTATACCAATGGAAGAGATTAACAATCTAATTATAATGACTAAAAGTTATATTATTATTACAAAAAATGTATATATCTCAAATTATACCCGTGCGAAGTATTGGCTAAGAAGAAACCCATATCCAAACACACTGTTCAAACTAGTTGGTACTATTCAAAAATTTTGTCTTTCTCTTTTTATCAATACCGTTTTATCTATCTAATCGTGTTATTTAACGAAAATCTAAATGTTATTTAATTTTTTCTTATAAGAAAATCCAAAACAAACTAAGGTGCCGTTTGGTAGTCAGGATTAAGGCCGGATAGGATTAATAAGCCGAGTTGTCTGATGTTTGGTACGCAATAGGTGGTCGGGACTAATAACACGAGTTATCCGTATAAAGTCATTATCCCCTCATTATTAATACCAAGGGAGAGGGTGGTATTATTAGCACCCTGACTAAAAAAAATTAGGATTAATATTTATAATTTCAAAACTACCCCTGATATACAAGTGAGGATTAATAGCGAGGGCACTAATAATACTGGGATTAATAATACTGCTTATCCTTATCCGACTACCAAACAAGCCCTAAGAGTGTTGCGTACGAGATGGTTCTTGATATTCTCTTCGTCTCAAAATAAATGAGTTTTTAGAGATTTATATGCATATTAAGTAAAGATGGCAAATGTGCAGGCATGGACGGGTCCAAATGGGCGGTGGGCTTAAATGGGCGGATAAGTAAGTGTCCATTTAATAACATGAGTATATATAGGCGGGTACTAAATGGGCATGGGCACCCATGGGCGCCCATTTATTCATTAACATGCAATTATCAAATAAATACAAAAATTACAAAAAAAATAATTTCCTTTTACAAAAAAATTATCAAAAGTTACAACCAACCATGTATATATTTTACTAAAAAAAAAAAGAAAAATAAATATGTATTTTTGTATGTGATTATAAGTGACCACTTCACTACCATTAGACACTAATATCTTTTATAGAAATTAAGGCGTGATTATGATTGATAGGTTTAAAATATAAATCGACCTAGGAGTTTAGTGACCTAGCCAATGGGTCATGCGTAAAATCTAGACATTCGGGCTCGAGACGTCACATTATATATATATATATATGAATGAAATTAGTAATTTTCAAAGAATCTTCATCGACCAATTACTAGTTTTCATTCAAATTTTTTTCTCTCATATAGTAATTTTTAGAGATTCTAATTTGTAAAGTTAACCAAATTAAATGTTTCCTTCTAACCAGATTGTTGGACTGATGTTGATTGATAAAATAATTGATTGAACGTTAAAATATGATTTCACGAATTCAGATAATTTGAACCTCCGAATTCATCAAATTATAACAATTACTTTGAGAAGGTTGCAACAATAAATTACAAAAAGATTACTTTAAGAACGGAGAGCCTACAGTGACGGATCTAAGTGAGATCGGGGAAGGGGGAGGGGGATTCAACACGCGACATAATTTTGCAATATATATATATATATATATATATATATATATATATATATATATATATATATATATATATGTGTGTGTGTGTGTGTGTGTGTGTGTGTGTGTGTGTGTGTGTGTGTGTAAAGTTTTAGAAAGTTATAAATGAAGTTTTTCCATTCCAAAGAGAATTAGTTTAACAAAAACGTAAAATTTAAGCGTTCAATTATTACTTTTTTAGTACCGGTAAAAGAAAAAAGGTAATTTATGAATTTTGTTTGGGGCAGTCTTTAATGGTTATGTTAGAAAAAATTGCATTCAGGTGTGACATTAAACTTATCTTCTAATTTGTCATACTCAATATATATATATATATTTCCATACGACATCCGGAACGAAATTTGAAGAGCAAGAGAATAAGTTTTAGCACGGGTGCCCAAGTGGGCGCCCATTTAGCCCATCATAATTAATGGTCTTAAATGGACATGTCCATTTGTGCCCACTTAAAATGTTGGGTGTGCACATGCACATTATTTGTTGGGCGGTCTAGACGAGCAAATATGCGCTGGCAAAATTTGTCACCTTTAATATTAAGGAAGCTTATATAAAGACTGACATACACATTTTTTTTCAAATAAAAAACTTTTCATATTATCAATGCATTAAAACATTCTCAATACAGCATTTAATTAGAGAGTAACCAATAAAGACAATTTTGACAAAATGTGGATAAATTTACCTTGAAATCTTTTAACATCATTTATTTGAGGACAATTTTTATTTTCATAAAATGCTATTTATTTTGGGACGGAATGAGTATTAATTTTTGTACGTTTTCTATCGTCTTATAATGAGATAAGGAGTGGTGCACTTTTTCTTTTTTTATTTTTAACTTTTTGATCTATACACGTACACGGGTGCATATTGTTTTTGAGTCACACTATTTCGAACCCCCACTTCTTCCAATTTGACCCTCCCCCCCCTTTTAAGTGTACCCCCGACCAATATTTAAAAAACTTGCAAACTCTTTGTTTACGCGCCCCCCCCCCCCTAATATTACCCATTTTGCCCTTTTCAAAATTTTAAACTACTTCTTACACAAACCTTCTCCCTAACCCACCCAATACACTAACCCACCACCAAAACTATGACCCCTTCTCCAGCTTCTTCCTCCACTTACGCACAAACTCACCTTGGCTGAGAAAATAGAACCCAACCGGCCAAAAAACTCTCTCAGCCAAAAAGTCCCTTTAACATCTTGTTGAAGAAGAGAAGAATAGAAGAGATTAACTTTATCAACCTTATCTCCTTCCTATTGATTTAACAAAATTGGCGAAGAGTAAGTACATTTTTTTTAATTAATTTTAACTTGTGTTTTGTTGCAATATAGTGTTTAGGGTTTTAAAATCCCAGAAAATGGTTATTTTGTTTGATTGTGAGTTGTTTTAGAACCATATTTTTGCAAAAATAAGAATTTTTTGAGCAATTTATGGATATAAATAAATAAATCAGGTCTGAACTTTAGATCTAGGGCATGTTGTTCGGAACTAGTCTTCCGAAATTCACAAACATTTTCGGCCCCTATCAACCAAAAATCACAAAAACTTCTGGCCAACATTAACCGAAAATAATTGAAATATTCGATCTGCCTCTACCAAAAAAATTTTAAAAAACGGCCCTAGCTAACCGAACATTTCTGTTATTTTCGGTCAAGTCTAGCCGACCAATTCAATTATTTTTGGTTGGTTCAGGCCGAACAAGGCTTAAACATTTTGTCCCTTTTTAATTTCAAAGTCAACAAACTTATATGTGATGACTGCATGTCATGTACAGATAAGGTGGTTTTCAAGAGGAAAAGATATGCTGCATCGAATAGGAAAGCGAGGACCGATGCAGGGCTGAGGCACGGCCAGAGACCGAGGCCAAGGTCGAGGGACATACAGAAGGTTCATACGGAGGATTGGGAGATACCCACCAGACTGGCTCATTTACAAGTTCCCAAGCATCGGGACAACCATCTAGCCATTGTCGTAGGAGAAACACTTGATCACTTAGATTTGAATATGCAATTGAACTTGTTTGACAACTTTAATATGTAACTTAAGGTTTAATTTAGATTTGTATGTGTACTTGAATTTGTTGGACATGGATATGTTTAATGTGTAACCTATTAAGGTTTAATTTAGATTTGCATGTGTACTTGAATTTGTTGGACATGTTTAACAATTTAGGTTCAATGGTTATTAATTTTCGATGTATGTAACTTCCAAAAACACATGACAAAACTAACCATAAACATGCAATTATAAATATTCATAATTACAAATCAAGTCGAGTGCGAAACAAATCCTACAATATCCGAGTACAAATCCTACACTATTATGTTATTATAGTCTTCGTAGCGCAACCAACACGATTGTATCCTACATTATTTGAGTACAAATCAAGTCGAGTACGAAACAAGTCTTTCCACCCTAATACAGACAGGTGGTGAATTTGTATGGATATCATGTCTCGCAACTCCATGTATATAACGTGTTTGAATCTGAAATATATATTTATCGACTGAACCAACAACACTAAGATTTATAGATAACGTTTTGAATCATATTAACAAAAACAATTAGATATTTAAAAAAAACACAAATATCAACTAATTTTGGACATTTTCGGTCAAAATAGATCGAAAATCTTAAATAATTTCAACCAGACCAGACTGAAAATTATTAATATGTTCGGTTAAGACATGCCGAAAATATTAAACATTTTTTATCTGGTTTGGCCAAAATTATTTAAGATTTTTGGTCTGTTTTGACCGAAAATGTCCAACAATCTCTAGTCCCCAGGTCCAAACAATTCACGACGAAGACCAATTTTTTCAAGAAAAAAAAATGCACTCTCAAACAAGATTTAAAGCAAAAAAAAAAAAGGTTAAAAGTGCTTACCACTTGTGTGACATTGTCGTTTTTTGGCTCCATACTAGATTTCTCCAAGCTTAATGTTGAATGTGAAGATGAAGGAGAAGAAGATATGTTGGAATAAGAGAGTATATTTGTTGAGGGAAGAAGATGAAGAAGAAGGTATTTGAGAAAAATGAGGTTTCTTTGTTGGGAAGACGAATCGGGGAAAAGGTAAGGGGTTTCTTTATTAGGAATAAAAGGGTATATTTGTTTGGGGTTGGGGTTTTATTTTTAGGAGAGGGTGGAGGTCTACTTATCACCTACAAGGGTATAAGAGACTTTATAATTGAGGATATTTTTGTCAATAAGATAAAAAAGGAAATTGGGGGATTTACTTGGAGGAAGTGGGGGTCGAAATAGCGTGACTCATTTATTTAGGCCAAAATACGAATTATCCCACAAGGTTTCCATCCAATCACAAAGTTGTATCCAACCTAAGGTTTGTACCAAACTCATGCCTAACATTTCAAATTGTCTCATTTTACACCCTAGCCTTAACGGGAATTAGAAAACTAACAAAAAGTTAAAATGTGCATCTCACATGCAGGGGTAATTTAGTCCTTCTACAAATTTAGCTTCCTTGGGTCGATAGTGGGGATTGAAAATCATAGATTTGTTCATAATTTTAGGGCAAAGATAAATCAGGGTTTGGGGTGGGTTGTTGATTTATTGGTGATCTGCGGAGGGTAGAGAGAGAAAGTGAAGAAGATGAGAAACAATCGGGTTAAAGATGTTGACAGTGGGTTCAATGGAGATTGTCGGGCAAGCCGAATTGATGGGGATATCGATTATTGAGGTAGTAGAGAATTAATTGATTATTCTTACGTATTCTCTCGTCTTTGGCCACATCTTCCTCCTCTCATCGATTACGGGGAAATCGATTATGGAGGTGGAGCACATCTGTTACTTTTAGCTTCTTCTTTTTGTGGAAAATTTTCAAGAATCGATTATGGAGGTGGAGCGGATCTCTCTCTCTCTCTCTCTCTCTCTCTCTCTCTCTCTCTCTCTTTCTCTCTCTCAGAAGAGAAGGCGAGGTCGCAGATGCCGAGGCTATGGCCCTGAAATTCCTGGAGTGAGGAGCCGTCAGAGGTGGACCATGTTCAGGCGAAGAAGATGAATTAAAGAAAAAAATCAAAGAAAAATGACTAAATTATCCATGCATGTGAGATACACATGCTAACTTTCTGTTAGTTTTCTAACGCCCGTTAGGGCTAGAATGCAAAATGAGACAATTTAAAATGTTAGGTATGAGTTTGTCATAAACCTTAGGTTGGTTACCACTTTGGGATTTAGTGAAAACATTGGGGATAATTTGTATTTTGACCTTTTTTTACTTCCTAGGATGCGATATAATTGAGTTTTTTCATGCCAACAGTCTCTTATGGGAATCTCTCTCTCTCTCTCTCTCTCTCTCTTTTTCCTTTAATTATTACAAAATCTATATATATATATAAGTTATATATATATAGTATATATATATATATATATATATATATATATATTTAAAGTTGGTGAGGGCATTATGGTTGTGCCACCTCACCACCTTTAGATAAATCTTCATTCTAAATCATCCATGTGGAGGTTTTAAAACTTTGGTTTTCAGCTATTAGCTAATAATAATACCTAATAACAATCAATATGATAAGGGTATTAGTATTAGTATATATAACTTCTTCTATTGTCAATAATAGTAGAAGACTTATATTTAAAAACTTTTACAACTAACATTACTTCTAACCAATGTGGGATAAAACTCTTCAAGGTTAGATATTACTTCTAATGACTCACTTTTAACATCATACTTTAAGTTTTGATATCTTATTCATCCAAAACTTGATTTTGACAAATAAATATATCATTTCGATGTTCTTGCCGAGTAGAACACATTTACACAATTACTTTTGTCAACAAACAATGACATAAAGAAATTTGTGCCTCAAGTTGCACAATTTCTCTTAAAAACACTAATTTTTTAATAAGTATTATACTTTAACTCTTGATATCTTATTCATCCAAAACTCAATTTGGACAAATAAATATATCATTTCGATGCTCTCACCAAGTAGAACACATTTGCACAATTACATTTACCAACAAACAAATGACACGTAAAGAAATTCGTGCCTCAAGTTGCACAATTTCTCTCACTAAAAACACTAATTTTTTTAACAAGTATTATACTTTAAGTCTTGATATCTTACTATCAAAAACTCAATTTGGACAAATAAATATATCATTTTGATGCTCTCACCAAGTAGAAACATTTTGCGCAATTACCTTCGTTAACAAACAAACGACACGTAAAGAAATTCGTGCCTCAAGTTACACAATTTCTTTCACAAAAAACACTAATTTTTCAACAATAGAGATGTATCCCACATTGGTTAGAAATTGATGTTGGTTTAAAAATTCTATTATTAAGTACCAATAGAAGATCATGCATCATACATTGGTTGAAAGTGATGTTGATTTTCAAAGTCACTAGAAAACCAAAGTTTTTAAAGCTTCCACATGGATGCTTTAGAATGAAGATTTATCCAAAGTTGGTGAAGGCACAACCATAATGCTTCCTCACCAATTTTATATATATATATATATATATATATATATGATAAAAATATTTTTACAATTATTACCAATAGAAGATGTATATCTCACATTGGCTAGAAATGATGTTGAGTTTAAATTATTTTATATTATAACACATTGTTTAAAAGAAAATGTTAGATTTTAAAGTCTTTAAAAGACTAAAGACTTTCACTTTTACAAGAGATGTATCTCACATGGTTACAAAATATTCTACTATTATTACCAATGAAGAGATGTATCACACATTGGTTAGAAATTGATGTTTGTATTAAAAATATTATTATTAATTACTAATTGAAAAGATGTATCATACATTTGTTATAAAGTGATGTTGATTTTTAAAGTTTTTGTTAAAAAACTCTACCATTATTACCAATAGAAAATGTATATCTCACATTGGTTAAAAAATGATGTTGATTTTTAATTATTTTAGATTTATATAAAAGACTTACTATTATTAGAAGTAAATATAAGATATATATATATATATATACTTTTGGTTTCTAACCATTAACTAATAATAATAATATACATAATAATAATCATAATGATAATTGGTATTAGTATTAGTATATATAACTTCTTCTATTGTCAATAGTAGAAGACTTATATTTAAAAAAAAATTTACAACTAACATTACTTCTAACCAATGGATAAAACTCTTCAAGGTTAGATATTCCTTCTAATGACTCACTTTTAACATCATACTTTAAGCTTTGATATTTTATTCATCCAAAACTTGATTTGACAAATAAATATATCATTTCGATGTTCTTTAGAGTAAACACATTTGCACAATTACTTTTGTCAACAAACAAATGACACGAAAGAAATTTGTGCCTCAAGTTGCATAATTTCTTTCACTAAAAACACTAATTTTTAATAAGTATTATACTTTAACTCTTGATATCTTATTCATCCAAAACTCGATTTGGACAAATAAATATATGATTTCGATGCTCTCACCGAGTAGAATACATTTGCGCAATTACATTCGCCAAACAAATGACACGTAAAGAAATTCGTGCCTCAAGTTGCATAATTTCTCTCACTAAAAACACTAATTATTTTAACAAGTATTATACTTTAAGTCTTGATATCTTATTACCCAAAACTCGATTTGACAAATAAATATATCATTTGATGCTCTCACCGAGTAGAACAAATTTGCGCAATTACCTTCGTCAACAAACAAATGACACGTAAAGAATTTCGTGCCTCAAGTTGCACAATTTCTTTCACTAAAAACACTATTTTTTCAATAGAAGAGATGTATCCCACATTGTTAGAAATTGATGTTGGTTTTAAAATTCTATTATTAAGTATCAATAGAAGAAATGCATCATACATGGTTAAGTGATGTTGATTTTCAAAGTCACTTAAAACCAGTTTTTAAAGCTTACATGGATGCAAGTATTTCACATTGGTTACAAAGTATTCTACTATTATTATCAATAGAAAAGATGTATCACACATTGGCTATAAATTAATGTTGGTTTAAAAATACTATTATTACCAATAGAATAGATGTATCATACATTTGGTAGAGGGTAATGTTTGTTTTTAAAGTCTTTAAATAGAAGACTTCTACCATTATTATCAATAGAATATGTATATCTCACATTGGTTAGAAAGTGATGTTGATTTTAATTTTAGATAAAAAACTTTTACTATTATTACTAATAGAAGAGATATCTTACATTTGCTAAAAAATGATGTTAGTTTTAAAAGTCTTTAGATAAAAGACTTTTACTTTTATCGCAATGTAATAGAAGAGATGTATCCCACATTATTTAGAAGAGATGTTGGTTATAAATTTTTAAAATAAAAAAAGACTTTCTATTATTACCAAATGAGGATATGTATTACACATTGGTTAGAGAGTGATGTTGATTTTAAAAGTCTACAATTATTAGCAATAGAAGAGAAATATTTCACATTGGTTATAAAGTGATATTGGTTTAAAAAGTTTTTAGATGATGTATCTCACATTGGTTACAAAGAAATGTATCTCATATTATTTAGAAATGAGTATTGGTTATAAAAGTCATTAGATAAAGACATTTTTTGTTATTACCAATAGAAAATATGTATCCACATTGTTTAGAAATGAATATTGTTTAAAAGTCTTTATCCACTACTATTATTACTAATAGAAAATATGTATACCACATGGTTAGAATGTGGTGTTGGTTTTAAAGTCTTTAGATAAAAGACTTAAACTTTCATTACCAATAAAAATATAAAATATGTATCTCATTGTTTAAAAATGAATTATGATTTTAAAAGTTTTTAACAAAATGACTTCTAATATTATTATCAAGTTAAATGTTAATTTTAAAAGTCTTTAGATAAAAAAATTACTATTATTATTAATACAAAATATGTATCTCACGTTAGCTAGAAACTTATATTAATTTTAAAAGTATTTAGGTAAAAAATCGTTTAATATTAGTAATAATATAAAAAAATTATAACAATAAAAGAGATTAACAATCTAATTATAATGTCTAAAAGTTATATTATTATTACAAAAAAAATATATATATCTCACATTATTGCATAAAATGGCTAAATAACTAG
>JABEVN020002570.1:0-21052 GCA_013146195.2 Codonopsis lanceolata
AAAAGAAGTACTTCTTCCCTCTACCGTCCCGTAACCACTGAATTGTGGTTAGTTTGTACTTTCTGCTTAAAACCAGGGCATACAGAGGACAAGTGTTACTCAAAGTAGCGAGAGTGCTATAATTGTGGCATGAAGGGTCACATGAGGAAAGATTGCTCTAAACCTCAAAGTAGTCAGTCTGTGGGTATGGTGACACAGCTGTCTGGGTCTAAGAGGGATAGCGACGGGAAACCTAAAGTTCAGGGTCACGTATTTACCTTAGATCAGAGGCGTGTTCCAGAGTCTACCACCGTAATAGAAGGTACACTTACTATTTTTGGTGTGGAAGCACGTGTTCTTATATATCCTTGTTCATCACATTCATATATTGCATCTCATTTTGAGGGGAATTTATGTGTTCTTCCCCAGTTGTTGCCTTATGTGCTGGAGGTGTCTATCCCAATGGGGGACTGTGTGATTGCTACTGATGTTTATCGGACGTGTATATATATATATATATATATGTATATGTATATATATATATATGTATGTATTATATAGTCACACTTTACATGCAGATTTAGTAGTCATGCCCATACGTGATTTTGATGTTATTTTAGGCATGGACTGGTTATGTGTGCACCATGCTGAGGTTGATTGCCATCGTAAGGTGGTAAAATTTTATGTGCCTGACATGCTTGAGTTTATGTTTATGGGTGAAAGGGCCATGGGTGGTTTGTCTTTTATTTATGCTATTCGGGCTAGAAAATTATTATCACGAGGTTGTACTGATTATCTGGCTTCTGTTTTGGATGTGAGTATACCTACACCGAAACTAGAAGATATTCATGTGGTTTCCTGAATTTTTCGCGATGTGTTTTCATCGAAAGCAATCGTATGCCACCACCCGGAGGTTGGTAGGTTGGAAGCTTTCAGGCTGATATGCCACCATATAATGAAAGCGAAAAGAAGAAAGGTTGAAGGTACAATTGCAAGAGCCGGCCGATCGGTGGGTTATTAAACCGAGTCTATCACCATGGGTTACATTTGTGTTACTTGTGAAGAAGAAGAATGGCACGCTGCGGTTATGTATTGACTATCGTCAGCTGAATTAGGTGACTATCAAGAACAAGTATCCACTGTCACTTATTTAGGATTTGTTTGATCAGTTGCAGGGATCCGTTGTGTTCTTTAAATTGGATCTAAGTAGTTGTTACCATCAGTTGAAAGTTCAGGCTGAAGATGTTCCGAAGACAGCCTTCCGTACGAGGTATGACCATTATGAATTTGTGGTTATGCCTTTTGTGTTGACTAATGCTTCTGTTGTATTTATGGATTTGATGAACAGGTTTTCAGACAGTATATTGACTAATGTGTTGTAGCGTTCATCGATGATATCCTGGCATATTCTAAATCCTAGGAGGAGCACGCCTTTCATTTGTGAAATATACTGTAATTATTTCCCGAGAAAAAATTGTTTGCTAAGTTTAGCAAAAGTGCATTCTGGCTTGAAGAAGTTGCATTTCTGGGACATGTAATATCGGGTGCCGATATTTCAGCTGATTCTTCTAAAGTAGAAGCTGTGGTAAATTAGAAAAGACCCAAGACAGTGACAGAGGTGTAAAGTTTCTTGGGGTTAGCTGGTTACTGTCGAAGATTTATTGAGGGATTTTTGAAGATAGCCACACCTATGACTTCTTTGACACAGAAGAAGTCACTGTTTGTATGAAGCGATAGATGTGATAACAGTTTCCAAGAATTGAAACAATGATTGACTACAGCTCCAGTTTTTGCTCTACCCAGTGGTGGTGATAATTTTATTGTGTATACTGATACCTCCAAAGCAGCTTTGGGTTGTGTGTTGATGCAGAACGGGAAAGTTATTGCATATGCCTCGAGGAAGTTGACTCCTTACGAGCAGAACTATCCTACCTATGACTTGGAATTGGCTGCGATTATTTTTGCTTTGGATAAGTGGAAGCATTATATTTATGGGGCCAAGTTTGAAGTCTATACTGATCACAAGAGTTTGAAGTATCTATTTTCGTAAAAGGAACTAAAACGTAGATGAATGGAAAAGCTTAAAGACCATGATTGTTCTATCTTGTACTATCCTGGTAAAGCCAATGTGGTAGCTGATGCATTGAACAGGAAGACTTATCTATCTTGCTTGTTGGTTCGAGAATGGAAGATGCTTGAAGACTTGAGGGATTGGGACCCTTGTGAGTCTACCCATGAGGTATTGTTTGCTAGTGTTCGAGCTACGCCTTTATTATTTCAACAGATTAAGGAAGCTCAAAAGAATGATTCAGAACTGCTAAAGATAGTGGATGACCTGAAAGAAGGTTAGACACCTGACTTCGTGATTAATAGCGATGGAATCTTAACCTTCAGAGGTAAATTGTGTGTGCCTTCTTGTGATGGAATGAAACAACAGGTACTTGAAGAAGCCCATAAGACTAGGTATACTATTCACCCAGAGAGTACAAAGATGTATAGAGATCTGAAGCAGCATTTCTGGTGGAATAATATGAAGCAAAAGATTACTAATTTTGTTGCGAAGTGTCTGACATGTCAACAAGTGAAGGCCGAGCATCAGCGACCTGCAGGCTTTTTGCAACCACTTGAGATACCTAAGTGGAAATGGGAACATGTGACGATGGATTTTGTGACTGGGTTGCCTCGTACTCGACAGGGTACGATGCAGTATGGGTTGTTATTGACAGACTGGCTAAGTTTGCTCATTTTTTACCAGTTACGATGACTTATACTTTGAGTCAGCTAGCATTTCTTTATGTGCGGGAGATTATTAGATTGTATGGTATGCCAGTTAGTATTGTATCTAACAGAGATCCGAGGTTTACTTCTCGTTTCTGGCAGGCATTACAGAGTGCTATGGGGACTCAGTTGAGTTTTAGCATAGCCTTTCATCCGCAGAAAGATGGATAGTCTGAGAGATTGATTCAGATTCTCGAGGATTGTGCAGTTGATTTCAAGGCAGTTGGGACACTCACTTGCCTCTTGCTGAGTTTGCTTATAATAACAACTTCCAGTCCAGTATTGATATGGCTCCTTATGAAGTGCAGATCTCCTATTTACTGGGACGAAGTTGGTGAAGCCAAGCTTTGGGGCCCAGAGATGGTTCAGCAGTCAACTGAGAGTGTTAAACTGATCAGAGATAGATTATTGACAGCTCAAAGCAAACAAAAGAGTTATGCCGATAACATATGGCGTGATCTTGAGTTTCAGGTTGGTGAAGAAAGGTAAATTATCACCGAGATACATTGGGTCGTTTGAGATCCTTGAAAGGGTCAGGAGTATGGCTTACAGACTTGCGTTACCACCATCTTTGGCAGATATTCATACTGTGTTTCATGTCTCCATGTTACGAAAGTATTTGAGGGATGAATCTCATGTGCTCGAGTATGAAGATATCACATTTTAGCTAGATTTGTCCTATGATGAGATACCAGTGGAGATTCTAGATACAAAGGAATAGATCTTGCATACTAAACAAATTCCATTGGTTAAAGTGTTATGGCGGAATCACGAAATTAAGGAAGCCACTTGGGAGACTGAACTGTATATGTGGGAATGATACTCTCACCTATTCGATGGTTTCAGTAAGAGAATTGAAGGACTAAATTCTTTTTAGGGGGAGAGGGTGTAACACCCGGGTATTTTATTAATTGTGCATTAGGGTGCATTAGCATGAATAATTACGTGCTACGTGCTACGTGTTATAGTTAATGTGTTTTGGGTTGTGGACTTGGGTAATTGCCCTACGAGAGTCCATTTGAGTTCAAGATAAGTTGAGCTTTATGTGTGGCGTATTTAAAGTTCAAATTGGACTTTGGTTATGTTAGTCATGATTTGTAACGTTAGAATAGGAAAAGACATGTTAAAGTTAGAAAATATATATTTTTGACTAGATTGACCCGAAGTGTATTGTACATTACATGTTTCTTTTTATATTGTTAAAGTATATTTTTATTTTAAACTTTACTAATTAATAATGATTAGTTAATGTTTTATTGGGTCTAATTGGTTTTAACAATGTTGACTTTTGACCACCCAATAAAGTTGATACTCAAAATGACTAACCAATTAATTGGTATATTATATATCACTTAAGTGATCATTCACTTATTTTCAGCTGAAGACTAGTCAACAATTGTTTCCTTTTTTTTTCATTTGTTTAACTTTGGTCGGTGGTGGACAACGTCTCTTTTATTCGATGGTGAGCGGCAACAATTCATTTCTTCGTTCTTTCCTCTTTCTTCAGTCGACGCTTCTACCGTATTTTACCGAGGGTTTGGATTTCAAGCTTGGGTTATTAACTAAATATTACCCGTTTTTAATTCTGACTCTGCATGGGTGTTCTATGTGTTGAGGGCTACGTTTATACCCGGATATTTTATGTTTTCATCAATATTTTTCGGAAGATGTAAGTTACTATTTCCTTCCCTTTGTATATACTAATAGCATACATGAACCGTGGGCTACTCCCATATGATTTTTTTTTGAATATGAAGTATAAATAATTTAGTTACGAATTATTATTAAATCTAACAGGTTAATGTGTTAAATGATTTCAAACCGTTATTATGCCGAATAAAACATTGGTGAGAATGTGTTGGGATGAATCATGCAAATTGCGGTGATGCCCGGAATTTATAAATATTAAACGAATGACTCAACGGAGTCGATTTAGGGACAATAAAATATAACGAATGACATGCTCAATTCCTACGATAATGGGGAATACTTTGGTGTAGTTTATTATATGTAAAATATTACATACCTTGGTATTTGTGTGTAAGTAAATAAATGCTTAAGTGTTTATTTACATGCAGATAATCATGTTTGTTATGTGTGTTAAGCTCCCCTCCTTTGGGACTTGATGGTTGTGTTTATTACAAGTAAACATCTACTTGTGCATCGTATTGAGTCCAGGTGGCATATGTGGTTATGTCGACAATAGAACGACAATAGTCTTTACGATATTTAAATCTCGTGATCGCTACGGGTCGTTGCATGGGTCTCTCCCTTGCTATTGGCCATGACAAGGATGTAGCCTTGTTAGAACAATTCGCATGACAAACAGAAGGCTAGACTCCTGCGTAAAAATCGGGGTAATAAGACTCCTAGTTAAGTCCCAAGGTCATTGGTTTTGGATACTATTGGGTTCAGACATGGCTCAGCATGTGATTAGACATGTATCAACATGTGTCCAGCAACAGCAACACAACTATGGTATTTGAGATACAAGTCGAGACAGAAAGCTTGCCTACAGTTGTATATCCTGATTATGTGTTTAATTACGTTAAATCAATGTACATTATAACATGATCAACGTGAAGTGTGCACGTATATGTACAGCTATACTTGATTTACATATGTATTTATAACATGTGCATAACAGCATGTCATGTAGTTGCATATAGTAACTTACTGAGTTATCACTCACCCTGTTCCCTTTATTTGTTTTCCTTAGATCCTAGCCAGGCAGGGAGCTCGAAGTGAGGCCGACGAGGCACACATGTACAACAGGTTGTCTTTTGTTATGTAGCTCCATAGGAATTTGTCTTTGTATAGTGTGAGGACGCGTTGTTGTTATGTAGAGTTATATAAGCTCTACTTTGGGTACTTTGCCGGTTCTGGTCTTGTACTATCTTTTGATGCCGGAGTTTAACTTCGTGCATGTGTATCATATTACACTAGTTGATTAGTTGTGGTGTTTATATTAATCACAGGAGTGACTATATTTTATCAGGTGATTTTTTTAGCCTATTATTAGTGGGGGGCTTTGCACGTGTTTTGTTGTTTTATATGTTTGGTCGACGCTCGACCCAAGGCTCGTTTAGAGATTGGGGGTCGGGGCGTCTCACTAACAGGTCCTTCACATAAGGTTTGAAGGGCCTCCCACACATCCTTAGCGGAGTCATAATTTGCAATAACTCTGAATGTGTTGGCATCTAAGGCCTTGTATATGGCTGAAAGAGCCTTAGAATTAAACGAGGTTGTGGTTCTTTCTTTAGTAGTCCAATTTGCTTCATTGGTGATTTTAACATCACCATCATCATCGGTGGTCCTAGATGGAGTCCACCCATTCAATACAGTGAGCCACACTCTTTCTTCAATTGATTTGACGAAGATATGCATCTTGACTTTCCAAGTTGAGTAACTCATATTCGTCAATATAGGAGAACGAACACCTTTCTCATAATGGAAATCCATCATGGCTACAACCAGAATCTTCTCTTAGTGACATCAAGAGAAGTCTATGATATCAATTGAAAGTGCAATAGTAGCTAGGATTCAAGAATAATGTCAATGCAGCTCAGGATGCAGTTGCATTCAGAGGTGCATTAACCAAATAGGTTAAATAACAAACAATGGAAGACTTTATTAATAAAGCAATAATCAAAACAGATATTTAAACTTTCAATCTACAAGTAATACTTGTAGACGCCCTATGGCAAAAATGATTTTACTATAAAAATTATGTCTTACAAAGAAGTAGTGAAAAACTAACAAAATACCCAACCCTCTAATAAGACTATGAAGTCTGTAGAAGAAACCGACAAAAACACAATAAAGCAAACGTGGGATTAAAAAAATAGTTTCCTACCAACTAGTAAAACAAACAACCAATACAACTTCTGATGTAGCTGCATTCAAAGCTACAATGAATACTCCTAGTAAGTTCTCAGCTATCTCTCTATGCAGTTTTTCTCTATGTGCAACGTGTATCTTCATGAGCTGCTCTTTCTTTTATACACGAGTTGGGAGTCCTGAAACGATAAAAAAACCAAAATCTCAAATGAAACACAAGATTAGGAAATAAGAGATTTAGTTTACAAAATTAGTTTCCTTATTGAAACCAAAGATCTTTACCAAAGATTTGGTCAATGTTAAACAAGGACTTTTGAGAACTTTAGGAAGTGTTAATTATGGTAACTCCTTACCATAGCTTTTGGACCAAGAAAGGGCACTACAAATAAAGAAAATAGGATGACCATATTTTACTCTTATAATCTCCCCCTTTGTTGAACCTTTCTGGTCAAATCAAATGACAAGTGTTTTTCAACACCAATCAAACATCTAAGATTTTCTGCCCCTGAATTTGTGCAAGCTTATAACATTAGAATGAACAACAAGCACAACTCAGAAGTGAACAACCCATATGCAACCATAGTTTTAAACTACATAGATAACAAAACAAACATGACATTGTTTATGGGAGAAACAAGCACAATGATGAATATATAAGGAATCAAATTCATCATCACCAACATCATCTTCATCTTCTTCACCTACTGTATCTTCATCAGCAGAAGATGAAGATGCAACATCTTCACTATCTTTACCATCAGCAGCAGCACCTGTACCAACAGCAGCAGCACTTGTCTCTTATAATTTTCAATATTATTATTTATTTTCTTGTTTTGTTGTTGTATCTAAATTGTTCGCCAATGCCACAACGAAACGGAGATCATGGTCGAGTCACGGGGGTCGAGGGGGAAACACACTAGAAAAGGAAACAAATTTTAGCACCATCCCGAAGTGGATGTTTCAAGGAAAAAAAGTGATTTTCGAAAGGGTGTCTGTTCAAAACTACATGTTCTTCCATATGAGATAAAATTCTTCAAAAGAACCATGCTTTCTTCGGAATTCACTTGTTGCTCTTAAAGGGGAGTCACAAATCCACTATAAATAGAAGGTTGGTCGAACAAAACCGATACTTAACAAAATTCAAACATTGTCAGATTATAAGAAAGTGTTCTCAGATTATAGAAGGTTGGTCGAACAAAACCGATACTTAACAAAATTCAAACATTGTCAAATTATAAGAAAGTGCTCTCAGCTTGATCAAAATTTCACAGTTTGAATCCAACATCCTCCATTATATCCTGAGAAAGATTTTCATATCCAAACCTTTGTGAATCGCATATTATATCTGGAGGGGTGAAATGTCTTTTAAAATAGAACAAATAATTTAGTGCCTAGGAGAATTCTTTTAATTTCAATCCCCTAATTTTCACAATCATCCTTGCAGCTTCATGAGCTCCATTTCCCTCTCTAATGCAGCTAGAAATCAAATAAACTACTCCTTGTTAATGAGCAAAAGTGGGCACACATTTAACGACATGAGTACGAAGGTTGACTTGAGTTTACAACTCTTCGGCAAAAACTTAAAAGTGATTTATGAGCTCAGGAAACAAGTCCAAAATTGAGCATAATTCGTGCTTAGCATTTTAGTTTCCTCTGATAGCTAGGTAGGATCGCAAGGGTGATAAAAAAATTCCCAACCAAGTTTGAGTAAATTTCTGGGTTAATTGCAAAAAAAAAAAAAAAAAAAAAATCTAACCTATTTTAGTTTTTTCATTTTGAACCATGTGTTGTTGTTTTTTTGCATGAAAAACCTCAACCGAAGTTTTTTTTTCCAAATAAAACCTTCCGTCCAAAACTTGTTAGTTTTGTGACGAGAAGGTGACTGGACATCTAACGTGGCCACCTACGTGGACTGAACGGGAGTCTTCACGTCCACGTCAGTTTCCTGCCAAAAAACAATTTTACTTTAAACCCTATCCTATTTTGAAATTTCAAAACCACCCATTTTTTATCAGATTTTTTTTTTTCAAATTTGATTGCAATACAAACCTCGTACAATTTTTAAAACTTCATAATGAACCTCATATATATATATACTAATTCATACAAAAAAAATTAGGACATCACTTTTATCACTTTACCATGTTCTTCTTACTTCAGTTTTTTTTTTTTTTTGAGAAGCAGGGACATGACGCTAGATTTTATTTATAGAGAAAATAAATGATATAGACTTGAGGGGGACAACTAGCCTGGCCCTTATAATGGGAGGACAGAGGAGCCTAACCTCGAAAAAGGAAATACATAGAACGCAAAAAGGAAAGAAACAAAGCCGAAAAGGAGGACTAAGAAACCCGAACATAAGGAGTACCAGCTTTGTCCAGAGTAATGAGACCTTTAACTTTGGCAGGGAGGGAGTTAAAGGAATAAAAAACAACATCACGGTCCCCATCAATGCCAAAATTGGCCAAAGCATCCGCTACAAAATTTGCCTCTCTAAAAACATGATGAAGCAAGATATCTAACTCCCTTTGAAGAAGGATGATAGATCGAATCAAGTAGGAGCATCGCCAAGGGGGACGCACAGAGCCCTGAATGCAATCAATTAAACCTTTAAAGTCAACTTCCACAATAACCCGCCTCAAACCTCTTAACTGTAACTCTCGGAGACCATTTAAAAGAGCCCAACATTCTGATTGAAAGCTGGAAGAGTGGCCATAAGAAGCTGAAAAAGCCCAGATCATATCACCCATGCTATTACGTAAAATACCGCCCCCTGAACCCAAACCCGGGTTGCCCCGGCAAGCCCCGTCTGTGTTTAGTTTGTAGGAACCATAATCAGGTTTGGACCAGCAAATTAAGCGAACCGTCTTGGATGTAATGCGACCCATACGGGAGGAGTAAACACGATTCTAGTTGTCTAAAGGGAGAGGAGAGAGACCCGCGCTTTTGAGAATAGAAACAATGAGAGTCTTTATGTTGTCGACAATAACCCAGCCAGGTTTGCGGGAAGTTTCATGCAGGGCATAGTTTCTGAACTTCTAAAGCTCCCATAAGATAATAGAAGGGGTGATAGCATGCAAAGATGAGTGGTCTTTTGAAAACCACCAAGCAAAACAGCCTTGATTCAAAGAGATAAAATGCTGGGAGATTCCTGCTAGCATATTAAAATGAAGCCAAACATACCGGGCTGTGGGGCTGTCCAAAAAAACATGGTTGTAGGATTCGATATTCCCTGAATCACAACAAGAGCATCGAGAGGCCAAATGAATCCCTTTAGCCATAATACTTTCATCAAGGGGAAGGCGACGGAGCCAAAGACGCCACATGAAAATGCTTATATGTCGTGGAAGATACTTGGACCATATGAATTTGGAAGAAGGCAGAACTGGCCATTTTTTCCTTATTTGCTGCCAAGCAGAAGCAAGGGTAAAGTTGCCTTTAGAGTTGAGACTCCAACAAGAATAATCGGGATGACTAGACAGAGAAATACCATGCTTCACAATGTAGTCAGAAACTGTTTGACCCAGTTCTAATCGAGCCGCATCAGAAATCTGGAAAGTCGTGGGAAATAATTCTTTCACCAAGGAAAATTGGTTGGAAGAAGGCTGCATGAGATTAGAATCCAGAAGCCAATTGTCATTCCAAACCGAGCAATCACCTTTGCCTATGATCCATTTCATAAACTGTTCAGAAGTTGCTCGAATGGAGCAAAGCCGCTTCCAAGTAGTGGAGCCCGAAGAAGAGCAGAAAGCTGGATGAGAAGAGGGAAAATATTTTTGCTTCATAAACTTACTCCAAAGACTATTAGAGGTGCGAAGTCTCCACCAGAGCTGAACTGAGAATGCTTGGAGAACATCAGATATGGCCCTTATGCCTAGCCCACCCTCGTCTGTAGGTCTGCAGCATTTTTCCCATGAAATCCAGTGGGTTTTAAGTTTGCCATCGATCGACCCCCAGAAGAAATTGGCAAATATCCTGTTTAAATGCTTTATAACAGAAACAGGAGGATGCAGAACCGCAATCTGATACATAACAATAGATTGGAGAACGGAATTGATCAGAGTAACTTTGCCCGCTTGGTTAAGAAAAGTGCCCATCCAGGAATTAATTTTTGCTTGGAGCTTGCCAATAAGAGGGTCAAACAGACTTTTGGTTTTCCTGCCTTCAAAAAGGGGGCAACCCAGATAAGTAACAAGAAGGGCATGATTATTGAACCCCACGTGCCTACGGATAGAAGCAATCCTGCTGGCGGAAATATTTTTGGAAACCATGAAACCACTCTTGTTTGTGTCGATCAGTTGGCCCGAATTTTGCTAATAGAGATCAAGGAATTTACGATGTTGCTTAAGGGAATGTCTGTTCCCGTTACAAAAGATAACAATGTCGTCTGCAAACGCCAAATGAGAGACGATGGGGCAGCCACTAGAAGAGGAAAAAACATAGTGAGGGTGATCAAGTTGGAGCTTATTCAGACCACGACTTAGGACCTCAGCAACAATGATGAAGAGACTAGGAGAAAGAGGATCACCTTGACGAAGGCCTCGAGAGGACGGGAAAAAGCCACCAGAGGAGCCATTAATGAGAACAGAAAACCAATTGTTGGATATAAGCCGCCAAATCATGTCAATAAAGACTTCACCAAATCCAAATTTCCTGAGCACATCAATCAAGAAAATCCAAGAAACCCTATCAAATGCTTTAGCCATGTCTAGTTTGAGAATCACATTGGTACCATTAACCTTTTTCTTCAGATGGTGAACCATTTTGTGCGCCAATAATAAATTATCCTGGATGAGGCGCCCTTTAGTGAAAGCACTCTGGGAATCAGAAATAATAAGCGACAATATGTGGGCGAGCCGAACCGATAAAATCTTCGAGATGATTTTATTACAAAAATTACAAAGACTTATCGGCCGAAGATCCTTAAAGGATTCAATATGAGAAGATTTGGGGATCGTAATTAAAAGAGTGATGGTCCAAGATTTCGGCATATCAAATCCCGCAAAGAATTCGGAGATAGCAAGAAAAAGGTCACCGGAGATAATATTCCAACAAGAAGTATAGAATTTCCTCGAAAAACCGTCAAGCCCGGCTGCACTATCCCCCGAAAGAGAAAAAAACAATCTCTTTGATTTCATCCATAGAAAGAGGCGCGGAAAGAAGACTGTTATGAGCTGGGCTTAACAAGGAAGGGATTACATTTATGATCTCATTGGTGGTCCGAGGAGAAGCAGAAAGCTGATCTTTATAAAAGGCAACAACAACATCTTTTATGGCCTTTTCAGTTGAGAGATTATTACCCTGCATATCCTTGATGTGATGAATGAAAAGCTTATTTCGAGTTTGCTTAACTGAGGAGTGAAAGAGACTAGTATTGCCGTCTCCGTCCTTAAGCCAACGAAGGTGAGATTTCTGTTTCCAATAGTCCTCTTCAATTTTAATAGTATGTTGCAATTTGGCCAGTGCCAAGTGAAGATCCTCACGGTTAGCAGCACTGTTATTATCTGCAAAGAGAATTTCCTTCTCCAAAACATCATCTTCGGCAGTTTTAACAGCTTGAAAAATATTCCCAAAGACTGCTTTATTCCATTTCTTCAAGGCTAATCTAACAGCTCGAAGTTTGTTGGAGAATTGAACCATTGGTCTACCGTTAACCTGACCAGCCCAAGTGTGCTCAACCGTAGCAAGAAAGGTAGAATGAGTTGGCCACACATTCAGAAATCGAAAATGGTAAGGACTGATTCCTGAAGTCGTATTAATGGATATAACAAGAGATCCGAGCAGGTTCGGTTGAGATGATCCACCGAAGCAGAAGAGAAGGAAGAAATCCAATTAGAATTGCAAACTGCCCTGTCAAGACGTTGGTAAATCGTTGCTTGACCTTCACGGTTGTTACACCACGTGAATCTGCTACCCGAGAAGCCCATGTCCATAAGACCTGCCGCATTAAGACACGCTTGGAATTCATGAGCACCCTCTCTATCCCAACCATTGCCACCAATTTTTTCATGAGATTCCAGGATGATATTAAAGTCCCCAAGAACCATCCAAGGATCGCTACTAAAATCATGCCCCATATCAATAATATTATTCCACAGAACTTGCCTTTCCAAGGATGAACATTTTGCATAAACGGCTGTGATATAAACTGAATGAGACCATGTATAGTGCCGAATATTCAACGTAAGATGCTGCATAGATTCATTAGCCTCCAAACAAGTAAAGGAAGATTTAGCTAAAATCCAGATATTATTAGCAGAGTTGCAAAAATAATAACGAAACTTAAGCTTACGGGCAAGGATAGGAAGTTTAGACGTATCTTGCATGGGCTCACAAACCGAAAGAAAAGAAATATTGTGAAGAGAAATTAACTTTTTGAGACGAGCAATTTTGGAGTCGTTACCTACTCCCCGAAGGTTCCAAAAGAGATGGTTAATCGTCATGAGAAACTGCCGAGCTATTGCTATTGTGAGAATGCTTTTTGGAACGTGTGTTCCTTCCCTTACTAGTAGCAGCCGGGGGATGCTTGCCAGTGTTCTTCTTAATAGCAGCTCCATCTAAATTTAAGGCTTCCAGATTCTGAGTGTCTACACATCTGTCTTCCTCATCCAAAGTTGGAGAACCACAAATCTGTTTGGAGAATTAATTTCAACTTCTACATGCTCAGGAAGATTTTGATCAGCACGGGGGATATTCTCAATAGGGGCCTCCTTTGTATGGCAACAAGCATTATTATTGGCGTGTGTAGGGACCTGAGCGGGAATAGGTTGCTTGGCAGCCACAACAACAGGATCATTGAGTGAAACATTCGCATCAATATCAGGACTTGTAACATCAACAGGTGGGGTATTCAATAAGTTGGAACATTCCATGCCTTGAGGAATTGTTGTTGCATCATTTTGAGAGGAGGAAAATCCTTGGTCTGGGGCTTTAGTGCCTTCGGGCAAAGTCGTATCCACAGTGGCAGGTTTGGGGCTCGAACAAGATGGCATATCTTTTGAAGGGAAACTTTTGTTTTTGTCACCAGCCGTCGACATGTTTGTGACTTTGGGCTTCCAAGTCACCTTACGACCACCCGTATTACCTTGAATCTCCTCGGGAGGGGAAGTATGAGGACCAACAGGAGCTTGATCTTTGGATTTGTCTGCTTGATGGTTATAGAATTTACAAGAATCACCATCGTGTCCTTGCCTGTGGTAGAACGTACAATATAGGGGGAGACGCTCAACCTCGTTAGACTGCCAAAAACCTTCGGAAGAGCCACTTTCAATCCATATGCGAGATGGTATAGGTTTGGTAAGGTTGACTTCAATGCAAATTCTGGCTACATTAGGGCGGGTTAGATTTGCAGTAGGATTATCGATGAGAAGGGGTTGCCCAATCATGCTAGCAATAGAGAAAAGAGTTTGCTTGTTAAACAAGTAGATGGGGAGACAAGGAAGAGAAAACCAGACTGGAACAATAGGACTTTCTACTTCCGGCCTGAAATCCGGCGTCCACTTAAATACTCGCATTGGATACGATCCGACAAACCATTGGTCCTTAATCCACAATCTTTGAAAATCCACTTCAAGGGTTGTTTGGATGAGGACATGTTTATGATCTAAGTGGCCTAGAGTAACCCCTGATTTAAGGCCGAATGTGAGGAATTCCTTGCGCATAGTTTCGAGGGAAGGATGGCCATGTGAAAATTTTCCCACCAAGGCATGTTTGAAGGGTTTTGAGAGGGTGGCAACTATGTCCGGGGTGAGCTTGAGAGTTGGTTCGCCTTTATGTGTAGAAGGCGGAATAAGATTGATTGTACCATTCGAAGGGGTTGATGTGAACAAGGAAGCGAAGGATTTCTTAGCAGTTGGGGATGGCGGCGCCGGAGGAGGGTCCTCCATGGCTGCAACCACGACGGTAGCGCAAGTAAACCCTAGAACAAGAGCCGGCAACCCTAGAGAGAAGGGCGTTCTAGAGAGAGAATTTTTTAAATATATTTGGAATTATTGTAAGGAAATGGCTGCAAGTCTGTTCTTACTTCAGTTTTGGGCCACATATTCATGAGTTTTAAAGGAACCCACACACTATTCTAATACTCCCTCCGTCCCTAAATTATCGTCTTCCTTTCCTTTTTCGTCCGTCCCAAAATAATTGTCCACTTTGAAACTTACCTTTTTAGAACATTACTTTTACCGCTTTACCCTTACTTTTTCACCCTACTTTAATTATGGGCCACATACACATGGGCTTTAAAGGAAACTACACATTAAATCAATATTAATAATCTAGTCAAATAGGTTTTCTTAAACGGTGCGCCGGGTCAATCAGGACAATAAATTAGGGACGGAGGGAGTATTAATAATTAATAATCAGGTCAATTATTTTTTTAATCCGTGTATCGGGTCAAACATGACAATAATTTTGAGACGGAGAGTGTATTATACTTTTTTTAAAAAAATAATAACGATGAGAAACGTTATTATTAGGCGAATGTGGGTTTACGGAATCGTCATATGATAGAATGAAATGAAAATGCCAAGAAGTGACCAAATTAACTCCAAAAACTATTTTACCATAAAGCAATTAAATTTTTTAAAAATAAATTAGCTCCATAATCTTGTCATAAATTCTTTAGTAAATAAATGAATCTTGATTGCAACATTATGCATCTCCTAAATAACCTTAGACAGTAACTTATGTTTCAGTGTGAAACTGTGGATCACCTATTTCATATTGTCAAATGTTGATCCTAAATTTCCTCTTGAAAAGAATTACCAAGTATTGAAAATGTATTTACATACACAATAGCAAAAAAGAAATATCCATAAACTAATACATAAATGCTCCACTATTGAAGCATAATTACATGCTATATACAGTACATTCTATAGTTATACCAAGTTGGCCATAATTCATGAATATGATTAACAATATGAATCTTAAGAAGGTGGAGTGGAATCGGATGCTCAAGAATCAAGAACTTGCAGGTTGAACCTAGAGATGATTCTCATCCGCTGTTGGAATCCTGGAAGATTACAAATTTGCAATAGATAGTAAAATCAACTACAACAGGGGACCAACAAGGTGACAGACTGCTTGACAATAAATGACGCGAGCGAAAATGTGAGGCTAATTTTTTTAGGACCCTAGTATTGTGTGTATTTCTTTTTTTTTTTATTGCGGACTTTATGTTCGATTATAACTCTTTTAGTGTTTTGTGTTGTTTTTTTCCTTTCTACCAAAAAAAGAAGAAAGAAAGTAATTTATCATTTATGAATCATGATGGATAAAATATACTCTTCCGTTTCTAATTTATTGACTTGTTTTAAGTTTTTCAAATCAAACTTATCATTTTTTAAATGGAAAATTTTACTTATATTTCTTAATTTTAAAATACATAAATACGTAATCCATATTGCTTACAAACTGTAAACAATATTATGTTAGGTGAGTATATTTAAAGTTTATGAGACGCCAAATTAAATTGTTTCATTATAAGTAAAATCAATCCATATAAATTAATTTAGCCTTAAAAAACATTCATAGCGCGAAATCGAGTTGGTATTCATGTTTGGTGGTACAAATTGGTATTTGAATTGTGCTCAAGATGCGTCACGTAAACAACTTGCTTATATATTTTTTTATTTAAATTTTATAAGTCTTTAAAAATAATTTAAATATTTATTTTAGAGATAAAAAATAATACTTTAATGTTCAAGATTTCAAATTAAACAACTCCTCCATTCTAAAGAGTCTGGTTTAAAATGTCTAATAATTAAGATATAGACAACCCTACGGTTCCCGGCTAGTTGGGCTATAGGGCTGACCCGTGGGCTAGAAAAAAAAATTGGGCGGAAAGAGTCAAAAGACGGAGACCCTGGTCAGTGCCACGTGCGTGGTCCCTGGTCTTCAGTCTTCAGTTCACTGCTTCACGCCTTCACCCAAAACCAAAAGTCAAAACTCCAAAATGGCAAAAAGGGGAAAACATCAAAACAGAAACGACATAAGGGAAGAAGGGCCGAAGGGAGGCCGTCGTCTACTCATCTTCAGTCTTCAATCTCGGTCTCGCCGTCATCTAAATCTTCAACTGAACTGATAAGTTTTTAATTAAACCCTAATTTAGAAATTATTAATTAGTGAGAAGAAGGTGAGTAAATGGAAGAGGTAATACGGCTCTGAGAATCTAAGATGAGCTTGTTTATCATTTCTATTCCATTGTTGTCTGTTGATTCTGTCGTCTACTCGTCTGTACGCCCGCCATTTTTCTTCTTCATTTTTTTCGGGCTATGGATAACTCGTTACAATCGGTAGAAATCGGGAACTGGAGCATTGTATTGGCCATTAATATTATTCCGTCGATTTAAACGACGGCAGAAGTGTTTTCACTTTCGTGTATGAAGAACATAGGCAAGAAATACAATTTCAAAGTCTTTTATTTGATGGTAATTTGTCCATCATTTTATGATAGTGATATTTAATTTGATAACCACAAGAATCAAGATGCATACACGCACATGTAATGATGTAAATGCCATTTTGGATAAAGGCTGAATTGAGAGGGCACTGGAAGTGTGAATTGTTTTTATTAGTACTTTTTAATTAATGTATGCCATTTTCATGTTTTTATTAGTACTTTTTAATTCGTACACTAGTACTTGAAGACTTGAATTTGTTAATTGTTTTTGTGTTTTAAATTTTGTGGCTTAAGTAGTTAAGTTGTATGACTCTATTTTATTTTGGATCGTATTATTGTTAATCGTCAAATAGGGCTGATTTAATTTTCGAGTTTTTTATTTAAATAAAGCATCATGTTTAATAGGACTGACCCTATTAAATCGAGACCTACAGGGTTAGGGTTAAGGTCACGATTTGAGTGGCCCGTTTAACCCGCGGCCCTATAGGGTCACGACCCTATAGTACTGACCTTGGAGGGTTAGGACCAACCCAATTTAACATCTCTAATTCAAACTGCCAAGGTTCATTATAAAGTTTTAAAAATTGTACGAGGTTTGTATTGCAATCAAATTTGAAAAAAAATTGATAAAAAATAGGTGGTTTTGAAATTTCAAAATAGGTCAGGGTTTAAAATAAAGTTATTTTTTTACGGGAAACTGGTGTGGACGTGAAGAATCCCGCCCAGTCCACGTAGGCGACCATGTTGTACGTGCAGTCACTTTCCCGTCACAAAACTAATGAGTTTTGGACGGAAGGTTTTATTTGGAAAAAAAAATTAGGTTGAGCCTTTTCATGCAAAAAAAAAAAAAAACAAACAACAACAACACATGGTTCAAAACGAAAAAAACTAAAATAGGTCAATTTTTTTTTGTAATTAATCCTAAATTTCTGATATACTTATTTTGTTTGTAAGAAAAAACAATTTTATTTTGTTTGATAACAAAACTATTAGAATCTTAAAAATTGTTTCTCATCACACATTAATTACATTCTAAAGTTAATAGACAAAAGTCTTGATTTTATATATATATATGCTTCCAAGTATTTGATTGATTGATATGTATATTAAATTCACAAGCCCATGTACATCCATTTAATATATGATAATAATATAATATATGAAAAATATGTAAAATGTCAATTACAATCATGTGTTACGTCTTGGATTATATTTTGATCCTTCAACTTGTGTCTTTCTATTTATTTGGTCATACCTTTTTTTAAAATTACGTTTGGTCCTACATTTTGTATTTTCCAGTAAGATTACCATCACGCTTTTCATCAAAAAAAAAAATATAAAATTCCCAAAATACCCTTACTTTTAACAACCGGGTAAATGACATTATCATATCTAACCCTCAACCTAGGCAGAACCATTCTTTCATTGTCTTTCTCACGTTGTTTCCATCCAAGCCCTAGTTATATGGCTTCATTTCCATTCACTCCATCTTTAATTTCTTCTTCTCGTTAAGAACTCTGCTCAATTCGACCTTCGTGATTACAAAAAAAAAGGGGTAATGGCTTCGTCATCGACAGGGCAATCGTGTGCTAGATCTTGTAGTGCTGTCCAATGGTGTGGATGTAATGTTCCAACTCCATTAGGGTAAGTCTAATGGTGGTACTTATAGGTATCATAACCAAAATTTGATATTTATTGGCTAACATTTATGCATGGGTATCAAATAATTATCTCAAGTCATAGGTATCAAAATTTTATATAAAAATAATTTTGAAAAAAATATATCCAACACATATCATATTATAAAAACAAAATTAAAATACTAATATACAATAATTTACCAACACATATTATGACATAAATATATGATCAAAATGAAAGGTATTATAATTAGGTGTGGTCTTAGGGAGGTATCAAATTTGGTACCTTTCCTCATACTACACGTAATTTTGATACATTTTAGTTTAAATATTGGAGAGCCTAATACTCTTACATAGGTATCAAAATTTGGTTTTGACCCAACCATTAGACTTGCCCTTAAAAACTTCACAAACTGATAGTAACTTGTTAGAAAAGGTACAGGGAAAAACAACAATTAAAACAAATTACAGAATTGAAAACAATTGAAAAGTTACTGCTTTGTATTCTAAGTCTGCAGGTAGACTTCAAGTCTGCTAGTGAACTTCAGGTCTGCTAGTGACTTGAAGTCTGCTAGTGACTTCAAGTCTGTTGGTGGACTTCAAGTCTGCTGGTGGGCCAGTGAAGTCTGCTGGTGAGCCTTCACAAAGTCTGTTGGTGAGCCTTTACAAAGTCTGCTGGTAGCTTAGTAGAACTATAGAGCTGAAGAAGTCTACTGGTCCGAGGCCTGTGTCAAACACAGTTTCCTTAAAACAGATTCGTCCCTTCACGTATGTGCTTGGAAGCTCTAACGGGCGTCTGTCTCCCAGGATACAACAGAGACACTGGAGAAACCTTTAGCACTAAGGATTCCAGCGAACTGAATTGGTGGTTGACTCTAGGGGTAGCAAAAAGTCTCGTTTTCCCGTCCCAACCCGACACCCGTCCCGATCCCGACTTTGTCGGATTTTTCTCGTCCCGACTTATTTCGGGACCGGATTCGGAAAATTTATCAATCCCGTCGGGATTCCTGACCCGTCCCGACTAATTTTTTTTTAAAATTTTTTATTTTTTTAATACTTTTTTTTAATATTTTGAGTGTGTACTATTGTCAAGCCAAAAGACTATCTTTCAAACAATATCTATTGTATGCTTGCTAAAATTATTTAATGGTATTTGTTAAATTTATTTTCACAATGTTGTGGTTTTTTTTTTTTTGTCTATCAAGTTTCTACACTTAGTGGAACTCTTCTCCTGCGAGTGAGGGGTGCATTTTGTTCATAATGACAAATTCATCAATACACACCATTAAGTAAATATTTAAGTATACTTATAAATATACAGTCTAAAATCTTAATCATGATGGAAACATTTTAAAAATATTTTAGTGTCAGAGATATTCTTCATAAATATTATAGTCAGGATTACGAGATTTTTATCTCTCGAACTGTCGGGATCCTGACACGTCGGGTCCCGACACTTATCGGGAACGGGATCGGGAAGGAAATTGAAATCCCGAATTCTATCGGGATAGGATCAGGATAAGGCTAATCGGGACGGGTCCCGTCCCGATTCCACCCCTAGTTGACTCTATCACCAACAAGAAAGAGGAGGCCAAGGAAATTCGCTCAACAAAATTGCAGATTGAAGAAGAGAAATGGAGATTGTCCTAAAACTGTTTTTCAATTGTGGATGTCATTTCCTTTTATAGGAGTAGACAAGAGACTGATTAAATAACCACATCGATGATGAAATAAATCCATCATCAATAGGCAAATAATATCCCTCATTAAAGCTGGTAATAATAGCCCATAAAGTCTATTATAAATGTTGGAGTTACAAAAACCAAAAGAATAACAAAACGTAGGTTGGTATGAACAGGTAAATTTAGTCCGACATTCGTGTCTCTGCGATGACTACATAGACGGTACCAGATCCCAAAGGCTAAGCTGATCATGATTTGCACCCCCAATGTGAGCGTCTTTGAGAAGAGCCTCTATTTATATAAACACCCTTACCAAGGTACTTGTATATAAACCACTCAAGGTTTTCATAATCTTCCAATGTGGGATAAACTCACTTCCAACAACCACTCTTTAATCAATCATAACTGTAAGAGCAGCCGATGACACGGATTCTCGATATGGGGCGATATTCGCCAATGTTGCGGGAATGGAATTGCAACAACGGCAAGAACAATGTGAACTGAAAGTGTGTAGCAATTTGCAGCGGAAGTTTTGTTTGAGATTTGAAATTTAACACACTTAGTAAGGCAGAAAATCACAAAAAAACAATCTACAAGAATCAATCTTGTAGATCAAGCCTCAAGGCAACAAATTGTATTAAACTCAACAACTGTTTTAACACTAAGCATGTTAACACAAAATTCTCACAAGATATAGAATCTTGGAGAATCACAAAACCCACATAAATACTAAA
>JABEVN020002571.1:0-21039 GCA_013146195.2 Codonopsis lanceolata
AGTCTAACTTCATGAAACAACATACTTCATCATAACTCACCATTCTTCTCAACAACCCCCAAACTTAGCTTCTTTCTTTCTTTCTTTTTTTTTTTTTTTTTTTATACACATCAAGAACATGGGGTTGAGAGTATATCAAACTACCACAAATAATTTTTTTCATCCCACAATTTCCTTTTGAATAACTTTAAAGCACAAATGGTTCACAATTTGGGTTGCCCTTCACTTTTGATTCTTTTTTTTATATACAATGGGCCCCTTTTTAACAAGATAAACGAACCCCAACTCATCAACCAAAATTAAATCACACCACACCAATACATGAATAACAATATTTCCATGAAGCACACATTCTCCAAGACATAGATTTAGAATTCATTTCACAAAGTGCTCTCTCAAAGGGTTGGATAAAGTGTATAGGCTCATGGGATAAGTCAATGCGGTGATAGAAAATGAAGGCGAATGGGGTCATGTGTGCTTTTGCACACACCATTCTTTCATTAAGGCTCAAATGGGACACTAGGGATTTAATGTGAACATGGGTAGGTCGATATGGCACAAACGAGGTCAAACATGGCCTATATCATGCTATTGTCATACTCACAAGCCAAGCTATTCATCAATTTCAAGATCATCTAACGGCATCACAACTCACAACAAGGTAATCATAACACATGCACAACCAAAGCTAGAGCTTAGCTTGAAAAAAAATTTATCAAGAGATCCACACATGGGCACTATTTAACATGAATGAGGGAAAGGCTAGCACAAAAATCACAAAATATCCTCAAGTATGCATATAATAATCTCAAGGCCAAATCCAAGAAAATAATGCACATACAACTCAATGAGCGCCAAATGATGAGATGAATGATCAAAGCATAATTAAAGGAGTCCAAACTAGCTTGAAATTTTCTAAAAATTTTCAAAATTTTCTCAAAAATCGAGGGCAAAAATAATGCTAACCCCACCCCAAACTTAGAACCTAACATTGCCCTCAATGTTCATGAACATACCAAGGCAAGGCAACAATCACAACTCCCCATGAAAAGCAAATAAAAAGAAAAATATTTTTGAGGGGACACTATATACACCTCCCTATAAACCCACAAACTCTGAGGGCTTCAAAAGCGACACATGCATATAAATACAAAAGCTATAAAAACAAATAAATAAAAAGAGAGGGAAGAGAAAACCGATATGAATAGTTCTAATTTAAAGTCTTTAGCTTGACTTTCTTGCTCGCATCATTGTGTTTCCGGATCGTTGAGGAGGATGGAAGGTTCATTCTTTTGCAAATCACCACCCAAATATGCCTTTAAGCGTTGACCATTGACTTTGAATGTTGATTGGGTAGCATCATCTTTCACTTCCACCGCTCCATGAGGGAAACGAAACAACCGAAAATGGTCCCGACCATCGGGATTTGAGCTTGCCCTGAAAGAGTCTCAACCTTGAGTTGTATAGGAGCACTTGTTGTCCCTGATGAAAAGATCTTGGCAAAATGTGCTTGTCATGCCACTTCTTCGCTTCCTTATACAATTTTGCATTGTCATAGGCTCTTTGTCTAAGCTCTTCCAACTCTTCCAATTGCAATAATCTCTTCTCACCGGCGGCCTTGAAGTCAAAATTGAGCTTTTGAATAGCCCAATATGCCTTATGCTCTAGTTCTACCGGGAGATGGCAAGACTTTCCAAACACCATTTGATACGGAGTCATCCCAATAGGAGTCTTGAATGCCGTCCGAATTGCCCAAAGTGAGTCATCAAGCTTTTGGGACCAATCCTTGCGATTTGGGTTCACCACTTTTTCAAGCACCCGTTTGATCTCTCTATTAGTCACCTCCACTTGCCCACTTGTTTGAGGATGGTAGGCCGTGGCTACTTTGTGCTTCACTCCATATTTTGCTAGAATTCCATCGAACAACCGGTTGCAAAAATGAGAGCCTCCATCACTAATGATAACTCTGGGGTTCCAAAACGTGAGAACACATTCTTTGCAAGAACTTGGTTACCACCCGGCATCATTTGTGGGAGGGCTACGGCTTCAACCCATTTTGAGACATAATCAACGGCAACCAAGATGTATAAATTTCCGAATGAAGGAGTGAATGGTCCCATGAAATCTATCCCCAAACATCGAAGACTTCAACTTCAAGAATCCTTGTAGCGGCATCTCATGGCGGCGAGAAATGTTTCGGTTTCTGCTTGGCAACGATCACATCTTAACACAAATTCATGAGCATCCTTGAAGAGAGAAGGCCAAAAGAAACCCGATTGCAAGACTTTACAAGCGTCCGAGATCCACTAAAGTGGCCACCATAAGGAGAAGAATGACAATGGATCAATACCGCAATTTGCTCCTCCAAAGGAACACATCTCCAAGTACTTGATCTTTCCCCAATTTGAATAAATAGGGCTCCTCCCAAACATATTGCTTGACATCATGGAGAAATTTCTTCCTTTGAGATGAAGAGAAATCCGAGGGATAACGTTGCTCACAATGTAATTGACATAATCCGCACTATGGAACCGTGGCATAAGAGATAGAAAATAAGCTTTCATCCGAAAGTCTTCTTTGATAGGAGATGGAGAAGAGATCCCGCCTTGCTCAAGTCTAGATAAATGATCCGCTACCACATTCTGGTTCCCTTCTTGTCACGAATTTCAATGTCAAATTCTTGAGTAGAAGCACCCACCGAATCAATCGGGCTTAGCATCCTTCTTGGCGAAGAGATACTTAATCGCCGAATGATCGGTGTACACAATAACCCTCGAACCAATGAGATATGCCCGAAACTTGTCAAACGCAAAGACAATGGCAAGAAACTCTTTCTCCGTTGTTGCATAATTAAGTTGAGCATCATTGAGAGTCTTGCTTGCATAATACACCGCATGAAAGATTTTGTCTCGTCGTTGACCCAAAACCGCCCCAATGGCATAGTCACTAGCATCACACATCAACTCAAACGGCAAGGACCAATCGGGAGCCATGATAATTGGAGCCGACACCAATCTTTGCTTCAATGCTTCGAAAGCTTCCAAGCAATCTTCATCAAACTCAAAAGTAGCATCCTTCTCCAAAAGATTGCATAAAGGCTTAGCAATTTTGGAGAAGTCTTTGATAAACCGGCGATAGAATCCCGCATGCCCAAGAAAGCTTCGAATACCCTTCACATTTGTTGGAGGAGGGAGTTTTTCAATAACTTCAATCTTGGCACGATCCACCTCTATACCCTTGGAAGAAATTTTATGCCCAAGAACAATGCCTTCATTCACCATGAAATGGCATTTTTCCCAATTTAAGACAAGATTCACCTCCTTGCACCTTTCAAGAACCTTAGTGAGATTCCGCAAGCAACTATCGAAATTATCCCCAAATACCGAAAAGTCATCCATGAAAACCTCAATTTCCTTTTCCACCATATCCGAAAAAATGGCCATCATGCATCGTTGGAAAGTTATGGAGCATTGCACAAACCAAATGGCATCCGCCGGAAAGCAAAAGTACCATACGGCAAGTGAAGGTAGTTTTTTCTTGATCTTCTGAGCTATAGAAATTTGGAGATAGCCCGAGAACCCATCAAGAAAACAATAGAAATCATGTGCCGCCAATCTATCCAACATTTGATCAAGAAAGGGAAGAGGAAAATGATCTTTCCTTGTTGCTTTGTTGAGCCGTCGAAAATCCATACATACTCTCCATCCCACCACTTGTCTTGTAGGAATAAGCTCATCATCTTCATTTGGAGTCACGGTTATCCCACCCCTTTTTGGCACACATTGGATGGGACTAACCCAAGGACTATCGAAATCGGGTAGATAATGCCGGCATCAAGCCACTTAATAATCTCCTTCTTAACCACTTCCTTGAGTTGAGGGTAAAGACGCTTTGAGCTTCAATTGAAGGTTTGGCCTCATTCTCAAGATGAATCTTGTGCATGCAAATAGAAGGGCTTATCCCCTTAATATCTCCAAGAGACCATCCGATAGCTCCCATATTATCTTTCAACACCCTCACCAATTTTTCTTCTTGAAGATGGGAGAGATTAGAAGAAATAATCACCGGAAGTGTCTCATTCTTGCCCAAGAATACATACTTCATGTGTGGTGGGAGAGGCTTCAATTCAAGAAGAGGAGGCTCGATAATTGAAGGCTTCAATTGATTATATGTCTCCTTTGATAGATCAAGAGATTCCTTGGAGCCTTCACATATCTACCTTGCAAGGAAAACTTGTCACTAGATATAAAATTCACATTTTCATCACAAGTCATTTCATTGTTGTGTGCAAGTGTAGAATCATGCAAAGAATTGGAATAACAATGAAGATTTTTATCAAAAGGATATTTGGGATGAATGTCTTGGAAGACTTCATCCACGCATTTGTCAATCACATCAACTCTTGAACATTCTTCCACTTCCCCGTGATATTTCATGGCTTTAAAGACATTGAAGGTGACTTCTTGGTCATGCACCCTCATAGTAAGTTCTCCTTTCGCCACATCAATCAAGGTTCTCCTTGCCAAGAAAGGTCTTCCAAGAATAATTGGCACCTCACAATCTTCTTCCATGTCAAGCACTAAGAAACCGAAGGATAAGCTTATCAACTTTCACAAGAACATTCTCAATAACACCCTTGGGATAAGCTAGAGACCTATCCGCCAATTGAAGAGTAACGGAAGTAGGCATAGCTTCACCCAATCCAAGCTTCCTATAAACCGACGATGGCATGAGATTAATGCTTGCCCCCAAATCACACAATGCCTTGCCCGTAAAGTTCTCCCCAATAGTGCATGGAATTACAAAACTACCCGGATCCTTCAATTTTGGAGGAGGCTTTTGTTGTAGCACGGCACTACATTCCTCCGTCAAAGAGATAGTCTCATAATCCTCAAGTCTTCTCTTCTTGGAGAGGATATCTTTCACAAATCGGGCATAAGAAGGCATTTGCTCCAACGCATCGGCAAAAGGAATGTTGATGTGAAGCTTCTTGAAGATTTCAAGAAACTTAAGAAATTGGTTGTCATCCTTTGCCTTTTGAAGCCTTTGTGGAAATGGCGGTGGAGGATACACTCTTTCTTTGACCGAGGTGGGGAATTGGATCAATCTTCTCCTTAGATTTTTCTTGCACTTCTTCACAATTTTTCTCACCCACCTTCTCTTCACCCTTCTCAACTTGCAACTCTCCCACTTCTAAGAGTAACCGCTTTGCATTGCTCCTTCCCCTTCGGGTTGGCTTCGGTATCACTTGGAAGGTTTCCTTGAGTTCTAGAATTCATGGAAGATGCCATTTGACCCATTTGAATTTCAAGGTTTCTCACGGAAGATTGGGTGCTAAGGATTATGGCTTGTTGATCTTGGATGATTTTTAGAAGGTCCTCCATGGGTATTTCTTTCTTGGGTGGAGGTTGAGGTGGATTTTGATTTTGGTAAGGTGGTTGGGTTGGGTATTGTGGTTGGTTAGAGAATCCGGGAGGGTTATGGGAATTTCGATTTTGGGTTGAGGAGGAGGGTTGGTTTTGGTTGTTGTTGCTCCAAGAGAAGTTTGGATGGTTTCGCCAACCCGGATTGTATGTGTTTGAATATGGGTTGTTTTGGTTCCGGTTGAAGTTGGAAACAAATTGGATTGATTCCATTTTCAAATGGCAAACATCCAAAGTGTGAGGGCCTCCACAAAGCTCACATGCCACTTTTGTGGAAGAAGAGTAGCTTGCAACATCTTGGTAAGCTCCGCTTACTTGCGGTCAAGCAAGCAACTTCGGTTGAAGATTCACGAACCATGGCTACACCTCTTTGAGCTCCTCTTTCATTCCCCCAAAAATGATTGTTTGAGGCCATCTTCTCCAACAAAGCATACCCATCATCAACATTTTTTGTCATAAATGCCCCACCGGCGGCCGCATCAATAGAAGTTCTTGTTGATGGAAGCAAACCATTATAGAATGTTTGCACAATCAACCACCGGGGCAATCCATGATGTGAGCACTTCCTCAACATGTCCTTGTATCTCTCCCAAGCTTCATACAACGTCTCACCATCAAGTTGAAGAAAAGAAGTGATGGCATTCCTCAATTGGACCGTCTTCGCGGGAGGATAGTATTTCTCCAAGAAAGCTTGCCTAAGCTCACCCCAATTTGTGATGGATCCTGAGTCAACGAGTTCAACCACACTTTCGCTTTATCCCTAAGAGAGAAAGGAAACAAGCGAAGACGTATGGCTTCACTCGACACTCCATTCATCTTGAACGTGTCACAAATCTCCATGAAATTCATGATATGATCATGAGCATCCTCGGTCACCAATCCCCCAAATTGAACATTCCCTTGGATTAGAGAGATGAGAGATGGCTTTATCTCAAAATTGTTGGCGGCCACGGGAGGTCTCACGATTCCCGTAAGTAATCATTCATGAAGGGAATTGTGAAGTCATGGAGTGGCCTCTCTTGCTCAATAGGATTCTCTCTATTTCTCCCTTCATTAGCCCCTTGGGCTTGTTCTCTATTCACCCTTTCATTATCCCTTTGGACTTCTTCTCGGGGCCTATACCCGGCACCCTCTTCCGCCATAGTTCTTTGCACTCTACGGCGAACTCGGATAGTTCTTTCAATTTCCGGATCAATCGGCAACAATGAAACCTTTGCCGATCGGGTGTGTCGCATACACCTACACACAAGCTCAAAGAACTATACCAAACGATCAAGTGCAATAGCCCAAGCAACACTAATAAATAAAAACAAGGAAATAAAAATATCTAAATTACAATCTCAAATGCAACTATTATGATATCTTAAAACAACACCGTGCTTCCCCGGCAACGGCGCCAAAAACTTGTTGGTCGCGCGAACGCAACACGGGCAAGATTACCCGGTCAAACAAGTAATAAAGTGGTAAGTAGAGTGTCGATCCCACGAGGAAGCAATTTGGTTATTTTTAGTGAGTACCAAGTATGTTGCAATTTCAACTATATTTAGACTATCGAATTTAAGAGAATTAACTAACTAATTAAGCTAAAACAAGAATTTAAATAAAGCAATATTAAATTGAGGTTGGCTTCAATGAGAGAGGATCTAGGGTTTTGATTTTCAATTGGCTCTTCCGTTGTGATTTAATAAGGGGTTGCTATTAAAACTATTCTATTTTTGGGAGTCGGGGATTCAAAAATCACCGTTAAGGGCTTTCGCTTCGTATAACGGTGCTAATTAACGGTATAAATTCACGGGCTTTCGCTACGTATGAATTTATCCAATTAATCGCTTCCAAACACAAAACCCCAATTGACTATTTTAAAGAGGATTAATAACTTAGATTAACCCAACTCAAAACAACTATATTGTATTTTCCAAAATTATCAAGTCACTTTCATGCACTAAACAATTTTTGAAATCATGCAATGGGTGATCAAATCATTACAAGCATTAAGAACACAACATAATACCCAAAAACAAGTGAATAGAAATTAATAACAAAGCCCCAAATTTATATCACAACATCCAAGCCAATATATATATCAAAACCCTAGGCAATTAATTTAGTTCATAATGCAAGGAAAGTAAATCAAATCTTCAATCAAAAATATCATCATTAAATAAAAATATAAATTAAAGTGTATGATACTTTACAATGAAAGAGATGATTGAAGTTCCTTGGCTTGGCTTGAGCAACAATGGAGGGACAATGGAGAGAAGATGAAAAATTGCAAGATGAAAATGTGGCTGAAATCTCTCTCTTCTATGCTCCCAGATTCTTTTCCTTCAATCTCTTTGTTCCAGCCCTTCACTGCTTCCTGTTCAAGCCCTAACCTCTTTTTTTTTTTTTTGTGTTTCCAGCCTTCGGTTCCGTTTCTCAAGCCCTCACCTGCCCGAAAACCATGCTCCCTGAATCTCTCCCAATTTTGCTAAGGCAATAAAGGGCATAATAGGAAGTTTAGAAGAAGATTGGGGGTAAAAAGGGGTAAGAAAATGACTTGGGTTGCGGCAGGGTCAGGGCTGGAAGGTTGGGTGGTTCGCGGGTCGCCCAGGTGAAATGGGCTGAAGCTTGTGAGGGAAAGCGGGTGAAAAAGCGGGCTGGTGGAGCTGTTGTGGACTGGACAGAACACGGGCCGGATCCGACCCATCAGAGAGAACGCGCGGGTCGCGCACAAGGGCTGGCGATGACGTGGCCTCTCCACAAGCCGACAGCGCATTAATGAAATGCGGTTTCATGAATTTGCTCCGGCCTCCCCTCTTCTTCTGACTTGAGCGCCGGCTTCCCTAAGTTTCTGAAGTTGGCTAGCGAAGTCCTTCTTCCCCCAGACTTCGCAATTTAGTCCTCAATCAGCTTCAGTTAAGCTCTGTTAGCCTTCTGCACATATAAACTCTTAACGAAACTTAACAGAAAATGCCCAAACTTAACATTGGAGCTTGGGATGTCCTCGATTTGCACGTATTGAGCCATAGAAACTCGAATATCTTTGAGATACCTACATGAAGCATGAAAATACATAAAAATAATATCTCAAATGCAATTAGTTATCAACCAAAGCTCAAAATAACCTATAAAATTCCGGAAAATTAATGAAAATAATAGAAAATAATAAGCTTATCACTTGTAGATCCAGCCTCATGGCCAAAAAGGATTTCATTAAAAAGGAAATATGTGCTTTAACACAACAAATATGAAATCACGGAAACACCAAAGCTCTCACAAGACAACACGTCTTGGAGAGAAAACCCCACAAAAAACAAGGTATAGAAAACGTGGGATTAAAAAATAAGCTTCCTAGAAACTAGTAACGCAAACAACTAGAACAGCGATGCAGCTTATGATGAAGCTGCATTCAAAGCTATATTCAATCTTCAGGAATAGCTCACGGTTTCTTCTATGAGTTTGTGTATGCTTTGTATGTCTGCTCTTAATCTCTCTACCTTCTTTGTCTGCCCGAAGTCTTCAATATATATATAGGGGTTTGAACAAGAGTCCTACAAGAAGGAAAGCACACAACTCCAAGAGAACAAAGGATTAGGAATTGCAATAGTTACCAAAAACTACTCTCCTAATTTATGTCCAACAATCTAACCAAAGATTTTGTCAATTTAATTAAGGACGCTTAATACCTTTTTAGAAGTGTTTTGAATATGTAAGTTTTTTACCATGACTTTAGGACCAAGAAAGGGAGCATAAATTAATTAGGAAAAATAGGAAGTTCCTATTTTACCCTTACAGTTAGGTATTGTATTCGAGTCACCAACAGTCATCAATAGACTCTCACAAACAATGATTAGTAGAGTCCCACCATCAGTCTTCAACAAGTTTGTTCTTATATAGTTTCAGTTTGAGAGTGAAGACTAATGACATGGATTATAAGAACTCCAGCTCAACATGATTCATGGATAACACTTAGAGATATTTGTGTTCAAATATTTGTTAAGGAATCCTCAAATTGACCTTTTGAAACTCATTCACTAAGGACAACATGGGTGAATTAAATGAATTTTTCTCTTTGGTGATTTCGGCAAGAAGACACAACAATGCATCAAACTGAGGCTTTACCATTTCTAGCAAAGTGTAGTTGTATAGTGCTTTGAAACTTTGAAGTACTTCCTGCAACAATTGTCTCTACACATATCGAACTTTGGTCAATCCGACAACAATAGAAAAACTCATATTAACAGCTCTTTGCATTCAATGCATTTAAACGGCTTGTCTCTGTCTCTCTCGTCAATTCAACCAACGATAAAAAATGATCTCTCTTATAAATACTGTCATTGAAGACTAGAAGAACTAATATTCTGAAATATTCAACAACCTTAAAAGCTCTCAATCTTTAGTGCATTCAAGTGATCCAAGTCAATCAAAGCCTACCAAACATCGAAGAAGCTGCTCTAATCATTCCATATTCTATCCGTTTCTCTATTGTTTACACATATTTTGTTCTTAGCACACACATAATATTTATTTGTTTATAGATAATTACTCCACCCACCAAACACTTGTTCAATATTTTGTACGCGATCCATTAGTGATTCTTATAATAGGTCTCTTAGTGGAAAACATAGTTCATATTTAAAATTCAAGGTTGACTACTTTGGTGGTGGACGTAGCACTCTTTATAGTTCAAACCATTTCAAAATCTTTGAGTACACCTTTACTGCTTTCATTAGTCAATTATTTGTACTAAACTACTAGTATGTATCCTCAGCTTTATATTAAGAAACTGCAAAGTCTGCCCATAGCTTACACCAGTGGGCTTTACCTTCAGATGTTCCTTGTGTATTATTTCCAGTACTACAACTTAAATTCATAAGTTGTTAGTAAACATAAAGGAAACTAAGCTCAAATTTTTTAAGTGTACCTAGGCTATTCACCCCCGCCCCATTCTAGCCTAGTAAGTTCCCTCTGGTACTAACACACATATATGGATGCAAAGAGAAAATATATAAATATGTCTATTATATATTTAAATTTCATAAATAAATGAAAAATCATGAAGCACTACTCTATGTTTAATGCAAACTGTTTTAGACATATATAAATTTAGAGAACTGTACCTAATTGAAAAAAGTAATGAAAGAATGCAATTAATTCAACTGAACTTGATCAATACTTTAAAACACGAGACAAGGTTATTAGAGTATGATCGTTCATGGTAAATAAGAAATAAACTGTGGGTCCCAATGGGCACAATAATAAGCTAGAAGGGGGGGGGGGTTGAATAGCTTATTAAACACTTAAAACTTTTAAGTAAATTCTTTGAAGGGTACTTGCAATCTATAGAAAATATAGAAGTAGCGGAAGACCTTCAAGGTAGTTGTCCCAGGTCTGCCGATAAGGACTACCGGTAGACCTTTTACAAGATACTTAAGTTCTGCTGTAAACAGATAAAGATAAGGATAAGTATTAAACAGTTCAATTGGAAGACAAACAGTAAAGAAATAACACAAGTATTTTGAGATGGTTCACACTATAAGGAGTGCTACGTCCACCACCAAGGCAGTCAACCTTGGATTTAAATAGTGCACTATATTTTCCACTAGTTCTATTAGAAGAATATTCCTAATGGATCGTGTACAAAATATTGACTTGTGTTTGGGGTCTATGGAATTAAATATCTGTAAATACAAGATATTTAATTCGTGCAGAAGTATAGTTAATGAATGTAAACAACAAGAAGATAAAACAATAGGTGTTGATGAGCAGCTTCTTGTTGTTGGCGAGGACTTCTAGATCTGTTTAGGATCTCTTGATTGCACTGAGCTGTAAGACTTCAAGTTATGGAGATTTAGAGCAATCCTTTAAGTGTTCGATTGATTTTGTACAGTTGTTCTTTTTCTCCAGTCTTCAATGGCAGTATTTATAGCAGGTGCACTTCAAAAGATCCGTTGGAGAAGACGAATACTTCAACAACTCTTTTATGAATGCATTAAATGCATGGGGCTGTCAGTCAAGGATTTTCGTCTTCACAGATATCTAGGGCAGAGAATGATTTCTGAGATCTTCAAAAAGGTGGGTGATTTAGGTGTCAGATCTGAGAGTTGTTGCAGAAAGTAGGGGACAGTCTGCTTTTCCTGCTTTCACTGTTCAGGACGAAAAGTCTTCCTGCTTTTCGGAAAGTTGCTTTCGGCGGCTTGACATGTCAGGGAATGTCTTAGGTTAATTCAAACAATGATTAGTATAAGTTTGAATTAATCTAATGAGTCATTGTTGGACAGGACATGCCATAAGAGACCAGGTGGACACTAGGTCTGCCGTTCTTAAGCTTTGAGCAGGTCTTCCGGCGAAGCTGTGAAGAGGTCTTCCGCTGAACCTGTAAAGTCCTATAAAAACTATACTAGGAAAAGTTCTATACACAGTTGCCACGCTAATCGATACGCAACCCGATTAGCCACTGAAGTATAAAACTAATGTAATGTACTGAACAGATATAAATCTAACAAAATAATCAACATAAACCCATATCCTCGAAAAAATATCTATTAAATCGGACACTCTCTTTTCAAACCATGATATATTTACCTCAAAAACTTGTTTGTCAACATTTACGTTGAGAGAAAGAGAGAAATAAACGAACATTATTGAGATGTCAGTAGTCTTTGGTTGATTGATTGTTATTGATGTCTATAGATTGGTTTGATTGATCTAGAAAATTTCTATCGATTAACAGATAAGCAAGTTTGGAAGTGAATGATGAAGAGGGGAGAGTCACTAAACGCACTGAGCGGTGTATTCATGTAGTCGAGAATAATGTTAAGGGTTTTATGTTATGGTAAATACTTGAATGAATAGGGGTAAAATTTATATTACTAGCAGTTCTGGTAACAGTCCAGGGAATGGGGCATGTACTACTAATACAAAAAGTTAATTGTTCCCCAATTTTTCATTTCGGTTAGTCCTCGTTACCCATCTCATATCCAGTCAAGCCAGTTAATAAACGTCAACTTCGGTTCGATTCAGTTCGGGTACCTACAATTTGGTTTGAAATTGTTATCCCTAACCGCCACTTTAAGTTGTCAATCCAAGGCTTTGACCGCATAACCCCCTCCTCTCTCTCTCTCTCACACGCTCGCGTCGTCAATTTTATCCCACTTCAATTCCCTTTTGTTCGGTACTTTGCTGCCATCATACACATCCACCTCCTTCCATCTTTATCTCTTCACATTCAGTGCAAATAGAAAGAAAATGTATCGGGGCACTTATAATTCTCACTGCTAGCCATCACACTTGTCGCTGTTGAGGTAAATCCTATCTTCAAAGACTCTTTTGGGTAAGTTATTTATTCAACAAAGCTTTTGTTTCTATATATCAACATCAATTGGTTTATTTATAAGTATATATATATATATATATATATATATATATATATATATATATATATATATAAGGGCATCTCCGATGGAGATGTTATTAACACTCATTATTTATGTGTCTCATCGTTATACTACTTGCTTTGATAAAACATTTCTCTAATAATATTATTTCTCGTTCAAATAACTCTACTCTCATTATTTATTAGTCACACTTTACTTTTACACTTCTTTATTTTTATACTTTCAAACAGAACAAACATAAAAAGGAAAAAATAAACAAAATGGTGAAGAATATTCTCTTAAATGTTGCATATTGAGGAACATTTCCTAAGAACACCAATTTGAGGAATAGTTCCCAATGGTTGTAATAACCTCTAAACATTATTATTATTATTATTATTATTATTATTATTATTATTATTATTATTATTATTATTATTATTATTATTATTATTATTATTATTATTATTATTATTATTATTATTATATTTAATTTATACACGGATTAAAAAAACCATCCTCTCTCTCTCTCTCCATCTTTCTCTCTTTCTCTATCCGCAGAGCCTGATTAATAGTAACACAAGATAAACATTATTATTGTTAATTAATACGGGGATTAAAAATACCATCCTCTCTCTCCCTCTCTCTCACACTCTCTCTCTCTCGTACAGGTAGCAAGAACATTAAGCCCTTTATCTGGGTAGCGAGGATTTATGGTTACCAAAGAGTTATCTTAAGTGAAAAACAATGGTTGGGATTGCTCTAAAGCTCCAATTTTGTTTTGCATGGTAGGCTAACTATTCATTGAAAGTGGGGTTTTTACTTTGTAGTTATCTCTGGTTTTCTGTTAATATATTAGGCATGGGTTGTTTGGCTTCAAATCTTTTATCCCAACACATGTTACATTCTAAATCTCATTCAATCTTAGCTTTATATCTGTCTTTGTAAATAGAGGGCCGAGTAAAATAATAAGAAACACATAGTGCTAAGATTCAATGGGATAAGGGGTGTGACATAGATTGTGATAGATGATTTAAAACATGTTTTGTTTTATTTAAGGTGTAAAATGAAATATATTAATACATCAATGGATTTTATTCAATGGTTCCAAATAAGTAATCATTCGAATGTGGCAAAAATCAGTCTTGGGCCGTCCAAATGCGATTATATGGATATCTATGCTTATATGTAGGTTGGATCACCTAAAAACCTGACAAGATCACAAGAAAAAACCTTAGTACCAATGCAAGGCAATGCCTCACAAAACCACTCCTGCATGAGAGTAAGTATCGATGCTTTAGAGAGAAAGCAATTTGACAAATTTTCTAGAAAGAACTGTTGGTCCCAAAATAGGCTCAATCTAGGCTAGAAGGGGGGCGGGTTGAATAGCCTAGTTATGTTTTTAGCAAAACTTTTCGTAAACACTTCTTAATGATTTCTTGGAAGGTTTAAAAAGAAGTGTTAAGGCAGCGGAAACAAAGCAGAATCTGAACTATCAAGAATGCTGTGAAGGTAGTACAGATTCTGAAGTAGTTAAGCACATGCAGTTAATGAGAAAGATAAGAACAGTTCAGACATCACACATGAATTAGAAGTGGTTCGTACTGTGAATAGTACTACATCCACTACCAAAGTGGTTAGCTTTGGATTTTAAAAGTGCACTTGTTTATCCACTAGGTTTATGATTTAGATCTCTAATGGATCGTGTACAAAATGAGTTTTTAACCAAGTGTATAAAGATGAGAGAAACAATCAATGATTAATTGTTCTCTTCACGTGCGTGCGTAATTAAAGAACAGCTTTAAAGACAAACTAAATGAAGTCGAAAGCAATTTAAGATGGCAGATCTGCAGCTTCAGAAAGTTTGGTGAAGTGTTAGTCCTTGTCCTTTGATCTCTTGAATGCTTGAGTGTTGAAGATGAAGCTTGAGAGTTTAATGCGCAAGAGAGAGTTTTTCAGATCTTCAAGACTTGAATAAATACTAGGAAGAGATCTTTGGACCGTTGGACTGAAACAGGGTGAACTGTGTCCAACGTTCTTTTGCATTGAATGCAATTCGGCGCTTTGGAAGATGTAACCACGGTCATCGAGATGCGGTGTGTGCGAGTAGACATTCCCAATTTGAGTAAAGTTTCGATTGCGGCTCTGCAGCTTGGAAAGTCTTCTTAGCCAAAAGCGGGTAATGTCTTCGATCTTTCGAGGAGACGCTTGTCAGCATGCAGAGTTGACTTCTTGAAAGTGAAATCCGATGAAGACATAATGACTAGATGTTTTCGAAAATATCTAAATAGGTGTACACGTGTCATATCTTGCAATTTGGCCAAATTTGATTTTCTGGTCTTTGAGCAGACTTCGAAGTCTGCTGGTCCTTCAAGGCTGCTGTAGAAGCTTTTGCAAAACCGCGCCTAGACTAACACTTAAACAGTTCTAAACAAATTGATTCTAAGACAGTTGCCACACTAATCGGTATGCAGACCTTTTAGCCACTGTACACTAGAATCAGAGGATGACTCAACCAAATCTAGAAATAGGAATCAACAATCTCCTCCTATTTGGTTGATGTCATCATCTCAGCTACTAGCAGACTTTGAATCATGCACTGAGATAATAACATGTCTTAAAGATTTTTATTGAGATGAGTAGACATGCCTCTCAGAACAGAAGTCATAGTAGAGAGATAGCTATACTAAGTACTTATAAGAGGAAAGCATTAAAAACGAGTACTGAGTAGAGCAGGGTTTAAATCTATGAGATAAGCAACATGTAAAGATTTAAACACGAAGTTTAAATAGAGCAGATAATATCAAGATAAAGCGATTTAAACTTGAAAGAAACTAAGTCATCTGTGATTAAACAAGTTGTTTAAACAGCAGAAGTTTTGGCAAAACAGCATAGTTTAAAGACAGAGATACAGAACTAAATACCACAGATTCAGAATAGATTGGGCTGAGTACGTCTTCGTTCTAAGTAGTCTCCAACCCGCACTGACTCGGCTCATTCGAGCGTTCTCGGAGTCGGTTCTGTTCTTCAATCAGGGCTTGATTCAAGAAGTGAGTAGCTCTCTCCTCCCTGATGGCACCAACCCTACGTTGTTCTGCAGCAGCAGCCCTTGCATCAGCTTGCTCGACCAGGCGAAGATCGGTGAAATCAGCAACTTCCCGTCTACGAATAATTGCTCGAGCCATTCCTGTCTTGAGCTCATCGAAGAGGGCACGAATGCTAATCTGCTGAGAGTGCAGCATCCCTATCAGAGCAGCCTGTTGATCTTGAACCAGGAACCGGTGAGTAGTGAAAGCTTGAGCAGTGTCATTCACCAGTTGATCAACAATCTTGCCTATGTCAAAGACGGTGGCATGAGTAGCATTGAGGCCATAGCTGAGGACGTCGATCTGCTGGGCCATAGATGAGACCGTGCGCTTGAGCCGGTGGTCATTGTTGGCTCGAAGAAGATCCAGAAGGGCAGGATCGAAGAGTTATTTGGAAGGGAGAAAGGGTTGAGGTTAACGGAGATATGGGTCTGAGCAGGTTAGGAGGGGTGAGGAGAAGAAGATGAAGAAGCAGGTTGGTTATCAGCAGAGTTTGCAGGTGGAGGAGAAGAAGGTTTGGAATCAAGTTCAATGTCAGTGGCCAGACTACTGACAGAGAAAGAAGAAGTAGAAGAGGAAGAAGTGGCTTCTAAGAGGTAGGAGGGAAAAGGATAGTCTGGTAGAAGAATGAAGTTAGGAGGGGAATTAGAAGGATAGAGAAGGTCTGAAATAGAAGAGAAATCAAATAGAAAGGAATGGGTGGCAGAAGAGATGGAAGGAAAGAGAATTTGGTATAGGTCAGAAGAGATGGAGAAGGGAGTGATATATTGAGAGATAGGAGGGAATATTTCTGGCAGAAAGGCGGTTTGGTAGAGAAGAGTAGAGATGTGAGGGGCAAGAGGAGAGAAGTGTTCGGGCATAGAGAAGGAAGGAGAGGAGGTAGAGGGAGAGGAGTGTGTGAGAACATGTATGATAGCTTGAGAGGATTCTGGATGAATGATGGAGATAGGTTCGGGAGAAGATGGTGGAGAAGGGATAGTGTCTATGGGTTGAGAGGGTGGAGAGGAGGGTGTTGGAGCCACAGACTTCTTACGAAGTCTGCGTTTCTTCTTTTTGGGAATAGGTGAAGAAGGCTCCTCCTCAACAACAGCAGGGGTTGAAGAGGAAGTAGGTGAGGAAGGAGGGGTAGCAGCAGGCGCAAAGGCTGACTCCTCCCCAATAACAGCAGGGGCTGTTGAAGAAGAAAGGGAAGGGGAAGAGGGAGAGATAGGTGAGGAAGGAGGAATGAAGGGAATAAAGGGTTCGAAGGCTCGAGCGCGTTTTGACTTACGCTGCGAACGGAGGGAGCGGGATCGAGGTTCGGCGGCATCTACTGGCACGGGAGTGGGAGCGGATGGAGCAGCAGTCTTCTTTTTCTTTTTAGCTTGGGGGCCAGCAGGATGAGCAGCAGCAGTACGTGAAGAGGAAGCACCTTTCCTCTTTTTGGGGATCGGCTCCTCCTCAACAGCAGAGATCTTCTTCTTCTGTTTGTGAGTGGTGGAGGAGCAGTTCGGCGGCTTTGCTAGAGCGACCTCGCCAGCGGCTTCCTGGAGAGCTTCTTGCTCAGCTGCTTGGCCATGAAGGAGTCCACGGTTGTCTCAGGATTGATTCTGATAACTTTAAGTGGAGGGGGGTTCAAGGTATGAACGATGACCAGAGGGTGAAGACCTTGCTGAACTCTCTTCTCGTTCTTCAGCTTGAGGGTGTTAAGGATGAAGGTGCTGGTAAACTGGATGGATTTCTTAACTTTCTTCTTCTCAAAGGCAAAGATGTGGGTATGAAGTTTCGTGTTTGACCGAAGAAGAGTGTTGAGAAGACGAACAAAAGGTCGCTCGCTGAGAGAACCTTTGATCGCCCACGTTGTCACGCGGCAGCCAAATAGAATCTCGTGCCCGCTTGAGTCGAAGGTTCGGGATGACAAGACGTGTACTCACCGGTGATGCGAAGTCATAATGTCGTGGTGCCGTTCTTGAAGATCGGACTCTTGTCGAAAAGATGGTGATGAAGTAGGCGTCATCTTCAAATAAAGTCCTCTTCATCTTGGCGGCGCCTCCTTCGAGTGTTCTCCCCACGCATGTAAGACCAAGCAGTGGCCTTTTCAGCATCGGTCAGCGAGGTAGGACCATCGAATTCCACGCCAATAATTTTGGCAATCCTCACAAAATCTGTCGTAGGCTTGCCGTAGAGTCTCCTTAGGATCTTTTCTGAATGAATCAAATTGTTGAATGTAGTTGTACTTCCTGTTGTCTCTGGTGGGTAGATCTCCTTCGAGATATTCCACCAAGGCTTCCCACATCTCCTTGGCAGTTTTGCATCTGATGATCTGTTGATATGAGCTTGTGTCGACAGAGCTGGATATGATATGAATAGCCTTGCTGTCGAGTTCAACGAGCCTCCTTTCTTCGTCTGTCCATTCGTTCATGGATTTAGGTATCTCGGGAGGACCACTGGCTACTTCGGCAAGTAGATTGGGTTTCATTGGAATGTAAGGACCTGTTAGAACACATTGCCACAACCTATTGTCAATAGAGTTCATATATCTCATAACTTTATCTTTCCATACTTCAAAGTGGCCTTCGTCCAATATTGAGACGTGGCTGGTATTTGAAGTAGGCAGCATATAGTGAGCCATAGGATCTATTCTCAAGAGGTTAAGCTTGGAAAAATTATTTTTCAAAGAATGAAGCTCTGATACCAATTGTTGGTCCCAAAATAGGCTCAATCTAGGCTAGAAGGGGGGCGGGTTGAATAGCCTAGTTATGTTTTTAGCAAAACTTTTAAGTAAACACTTCTTAATGATTTCTTGGAAGGTTTAAAAAAGTGTTAAGGCGGCGAAACAAAGCGAGAATCGAACTATCAAGAATCTTTGTGAAGGTAGTACAGATTCTCGAAGTAGTTAACGTGCGCTAATGAGAAAGATAAGAACGATTCGACATGACACAGAATTAGAAGTGGTTCGTACTGTGAATAGTACTACATCCACTACCAAAGTGGTTAGCTTTGGATTTTAAAAGTGCACTTGTTTATCCACTAGGTTTATGATTTAGATCTCTAATGGATCGTGTACAAAATGAGTTTTTAACCAAGTGTATAAAGATGAGAGAAACAATCAATGATTAATTGTTCTCTTCACGTGCAGAATTAAAGAACAGTTTAAAGACAAACTAAATGAAGGCGAAAGCAATTTAAGATGGCGATCTGCAGACTTGAAAAGTTTGGTGAAGTGTTAGTCCTTGTCCTTTGATCTCTTGAATGCTTGAGTGTTGAAGATGAAGCTTGAGAGTTTAATGCGCAAGAGAGAGTTTTTCGATCTTCAAGACTTGAATAAATACTAGGAAGAGATCTTTGGACCGTTGGATCTTGAGGGGTGAAGCGTGTCCAACGTTCTTTGCATTGAATGCAATTCGGCGCTTTGGAAGATGTAACAGCCACAGTCATCAGAGATGCAGTGTGTGCAGAGTAGACATTCCCAATTTGAGTAAAGTTTCAGATTGCAGGCTCTGCAGCTTGGAAAGTCTTCTTAGCCAAAAGCAGTAATGTCTTCGGTCTTGATTTCAGAAACACCGACGCAGGTTGTCAAGATGCGAGAGTTGACTTCTTGAAAGTGAAACCGATGAAGACATAATGACTAGATGTTTTCGAAAATATCTAAATAGGTGTACACGTGTCATATCTTGCAATTTGGCCAAATTTGATTTTCCGTCTTTGAGCGCACTCAAGTCTCTGTCCTTCAAGGCTCTAGCCAGAAGCTTTTGCAAAACCGCGCCTAGACTAACACTTAAACAGTTCTAAACAAATTGATTCTAAGACAGTTGCCACACTAATCGGTATGCAGACCTTTTAGCCACTGTACACTAGAATCAGAGGATGACTCAACCAAATCTAGAAATAGGAATCAACAATCTCCTCCTATTTGGTTGATGTCATCATCTCGCCTACTACTAGCAGACTTTGAATCATGCACCGAGATAATAACATGTCTTAAAGATTTTTATTGAGATGAGTGACATGCCTCTTAACGAAGTCATAGTAGAGAGATAGCTATACTAAGTACTTATAAGAGGAAAGCAAAAAACGAGTATCAGTGAAAGGTTTAAATCTATGAGATAAGCAACATGTAAAGATTTAAACACTAAGTTTAAATAGAGCGTATAATATCAAGATAAAGCGATTTAAACTTGAAAGAAACTAAGTCATCTGTGATTAAACAAGTTGTTTAAACAAAGAAGTTTTGGCAAAACAAAGATAGTTTAAAGACGTAGATACAAAACTAAATACCACGTATTCATAATAGATTGGGCCGAGCACGCTTCGTTTCTAAGTAGTCTCCAACCCGCACTGATCGCTATTCAAAGCTTTCTGGAGTTGGTTCTGTTTCTTCAATCGTGGCTTGATTCAAGAAGTGAGTAGCTCTCCTCCCCGATGGCACCAACCCTACGTTGTTCTCATAGCCAGCTGCCCCTTGCATCGCCTTGCTCGACCAAAGCGAAGATCGGTGAAATCAGCAACTTCCCCGTCTCACGATCAATTGCTCGAGCCATTCCTCGCCTTGAGCTCATCGAAGAGGGCACGAATGCTAACTGGCCGAGAGTGCAAAGATCCTTATCGAGCAACTGTTGATCTTGAACCAGAACCGAGGAGAAAGCGAGCAAAGTCATTCACCGCTGATCAACAATCTTGCCTATGTCAAAGACAAGGCATGAGTAAGATTGAGGCCATAGCCGAGGACGCCGATCTATTTGGGCCATAGATGAGACCGTGCGCTTAGCCGAAATGAAGCCGGTCATTGTTGGTTTGAAGAAGATCCGTATGCGTGATCAAGAGTTATTTGGAAGGAGAGGGTTGAGGTTAATCTGAGATATGGGTCCGAGGTGGTTAGAATAGGGTGAGGAGAAGAAGATGAAGAAGTTGGTTATCGCCAGAGTTTGCAGTGGACAGGAAGGGTTTGGAATCAAGTTCAATGTCATGGCCGACTAATGTAGAAAGAAGAAGTAGAAGAGGAAGAAGTGGCTTCTAAGAGGTAGAGGGAAAAGGATAGTCCGTAGAAGAATGAAGTTAGGAGGAATTAGAAGGATAGAGCTGTCCGAAATAGAAGAGAAATCAAATAGAAAGGAATGGGTGGTAAGAGATGGAAGGAAAGAGAATTTGGTATAGGTCGAAGAGATGGAGAGTGATATATTGAGAGATAGGAGG
>JABEVN020002572.1:0-21055 GCA_013146195.2 Codonopsis lanceolata
CTCTGGTATAATAACATTTGTGAGGTTGTAACATCTCATATTCTCCTACTTCAATATTGATCATAGGTCTTCTCTACCTTTGTCAAAACTTCCATTCCTTCTCACAAGAGATTACCTCCAAATCTGATTTTTGCAAGTCTTGATCTTCCCATGCTTGATCGATTGTGTTGAATTGTTTTACCCTTGATTGGAGAGGACGGTTTCACCTAAACTTCCTCCCATCTTTCTTTACAATATAGGTGTTTTCTCTTCCGTTGTGTGTCACTTAATCTATCATATGCTGCGGCCGTCCCAAAAGTATGTGACACGATTCCATGGGCAGCACATCACATATAACTTCTTTATACTTATTTATAGAAAATGAAACTAAGGCTTGTTGTCTTACCTTAATCACGTGCCGTTGGTCCACAACAAAAACAGCCAGACGTACGGTGAAGGATGCGCGCTGTTGGAATTTTCAGCCTATCAATAAGCAAGGTGGAGGCTATATTGGTGCAGCTACCTCCATCTACTATTACCTTGCAAACCCTATCTTGTACGAGACAATCGCTGTTTAAAAATCTGCTCACGTTGTTCTTCGAACTCCATGATCACTTCACGAAATAGAATTGCAAAGGCCTATGCTTGATACCACTTTGATGTGAATGAGGATGGCTGAATCAACAAATCTGTTCCAGCTTTTTGGACAGCCCCATGGCTGAACCAAACCTCCAAAACAGCCCAAAATCCTCCTAAATTCAGAAAAACTCGCTCCAAAACTCTTTCAAAACCCTCAACAAACAAGACCCCTGGTGTCCGGTTTCTTGGTTAACCAGCCCACTATCCCCGCTACAAACCTTAAAAAATTTGTTAAAACCAAGCTGCTTTGGGCTGCTTAAATTGAGAAACAAAGCTAAGATTTTCAAAAAAATGATACCACGAGTTAGGTTATAAATCTCTGTGGAATATGAACTAGTTAGGTTATAAATCCTCTTGATGATACCACGAGTGTGTGTTTCTTGAACTTGCTTAGTGTTATATTTCTTCTCGACCCTCAATTAAGGTCCGAAGTAGCTACTGAGCATTTTTCTAAAAAATAAATAAATAATACAAGAGAGAATGTGGCACACACATGTACTTCAAGGTGAAATGGATGGAAGTTTCGCAATTCTACGAGAAGGTTAAATGTAATGGCAATGATGCCCCACATGAAAGCAACTTTGGAGATATTGATGGCGATGGAAAAGAAATTTTACCCAGTGAGGCTTCAACAAGTTTAGTTGAGAAAAAGTAGGAGAATATGATATACTCAGAACCATTGAAAACTGGATCCCCTATATATATATATATGACAAAGATAACGTATCCTCAAGAAATCGACATCATGATTATGGTTCCTCAATTTTTCCGAGTGCACTCGAATCTCTTAAAGATCAAGAAGGATGGAGATAGAACCCAAAACAGATATCTCACTGCTACTTGAGAGCTGAAATAAACAGCTCCTCATGCAAACGATCCTATACAACAAAGTATTATAATATGTTGATGCATTAGGATTTGCATGTGGGGAGAAGATCCGTAGTCGCGGTGCCAAAGTCACTATCATGCAACGGTCTTCGCAATTTGTAATATTATAAGCACTATCCATGTGGAGTGTGGAGTGTGATCTACAGCTGAACACAACAGAGAATCAAAATTTACTTTGTCCCCTATTCGCAATTTGTAGCTTTTTTGGACAGCCCTATGCCTGAACCAAACTCTCCAAAACAGCCCAAAATCCTCCTAAATTCAGCCACAAAACTGCTCCAAAACTCTTTCAAAAACCCTCAACAAACAAGACCCTTGGTATTCGTCAATTCTCTTGGTTAACCAGTCCACTATCCCGCTACAAACCCTTAAAAATTCTGTTAAAACCAAGCTGTTTTGGGTTGCTTAAATTGAGAAACAAAGCTAAGATTTTCGAAGAAAAAAAATGATACCACGAGTTAGGTTATAAATCCTGTTAAACGCATAGATCTGGGGAAAAAAAGGAACAAGTCAAGTAACATGAATTGAAACAACAATCATCGCAATACTAATGCAAATGGTAGCTAATTAAGTATGAGAAAGTTGACCGAGTTACATTAGTAAGGTTCTACAAGTCTATAAGCTCGAGACAAATCCAGAATCTTGTAGCCAAAACTTAAAAGCATTTTGAACCACAAAACAATAGATTTCATCTTTATGAATGATAAAATATATGCATAGAATGATTGGAGTGAGGTATACTAAGATGGATAATAAATACATATAGGTATATTCTTATACGGTGATGGAAGAAAAGATAGTACCTAGCTAGCAATGACTTTCTGTTCTATATTTTCACGATGCACAATAAAGAGATCTAGATACTAGCTAGACTGCATCATTCACTAAACCAAAGCCCACATTCTTGCACATGCTGTTTCCATACAACAACAGATGTAGGTTAGAAGCCACATAAGCTGACTAAGCTAATGGTAACAAAAAGAAATAAGTAATCAAAACATATATAATTCCACACCTAATTCCTTCATACAAGTGGAAAATTTTAAAATCCGAGACCAAAAAAGAAGTGAATACATACACGCTTTTGAAAACAGTTGGCATCATCCAAATGGGAAACCAAATTCTTCAAACACAATGAAGAAATCACTACTACCTTCAAAGTTGAAGATAGACAAATACCCAATTTCAAAAAGCGACTTTGTTTGAAAATCAAAACAATTGCCGAGCCAAAAGACAATCGGCATAACCAAAACACTAAGATTTATAACCTAACTAGTTCATTCTCTTGGTTAACCAAAAGCCAATCAGCATAACCAATTGCGAGCCAAAATGATATAAACTAGAGCTCCCATTATAAAAAATACTCTCACATGCCCATAACCACAAAACCATATCAAGGTCATCAGTTACAACTATTTTCCTGAATCAAGAAACCAATGTTTCGTGTCACTACCCATATTTAGCATACTTAATTTGTTTAAATCAAGTAACAAGAATAACAAATTGCAGAGAAAAAATGGCATGTCTTTAAAAATATCAATTTTCCAATAACATTATGAACACTCATTCGCAAAAGTATTCAGAGAAGGAGTGAGATATAGAGTGATATATCGAAAGAACGAAATAGATGCTTACCAAAGGAATTCCCTAGCAGCCCTAAGAACGAGATACAATAATTAATTTTGGAATCATGAAAACCATTCCTCTATGATTTCAGAAAGCCAACTTATGACTTCCTCTTGTGTCTCAAGCTTAATTCTGTTTCGAACTCATTTTTAAAAAGCAACGAAGTGCTCAAGAAAAAAAGAATTCAAGTATGGTCCCCAAATATAGTCTCACTAAACTTGGAAATCAAATTTCTTAAAATACTATACATGATCTTCTTCCAATAGCTAACATATCCTCATATTACACAGCTTAACAAATAAATACAAAGACAAATTTAAATACCAAAATTCCATGAAAAGGTCAATAAACAACTATGTTGATTGAAGATTATGATCTAAACTAAAAAACAAGCGATTACTAATGAATTACCTTGAGTTTTTTGAATAGGAACCGGTTCGGATTAGCAGTGATCCTTCACAAGCGCCCAAAGAGATAGACAAATAACCGAGCAACAAATTTGGGGATAATGATGAGAATCCTTCCTCTACAATTTGGGAAAATTAAAAAATTAAAAATTAGGGCACAAATCATGAACTGAGAGATTAAGAAAGCGAGAAAGTGAGAGGGCGACCTAAGGAATTCCTAAGCAGCCGCAGGAAGGGGATTTTGCAAGATGAGAGAAAAAAAGCCCTAGCAGCAAAAATCAATCCCTACTATGATATAATATCACGTCAAGCTGTAAGTAAATACCAACATTAATAAGAAACTAACCTTTTTGACTGGCTGGGCTTTGGTTTTGGGTTTGAAGAGAGCACAAGTCTAGAAAACCGATGGCGTAGACGAAGACGAGGAAGAAGATCGATAAGAAACGAGGAGACGATTGAAGAAGAAACGGGATCAGACGATTGGGTTTAACGAAACTTTATTGAACAATGGGTTGATTGGAGAGAGAGACTGAGTGGACATCTATTTTGTGAAGGTGGGAAACATTCGCGGGAAACTGAATATAGCGTGGGGGAAAATTTTAAAGATGTAGATGGTATTATGAAAATTGATAATTGGGACCAACATCGAAACATTTAGGACGGTTACAAGTTTAGTGGTCCTAAAAAAACATTATTTGGGAAGGGAAGTGAAAAAGGGTGCCAATATCAAGTATTTGTCTCCGCTAATTCTCCCTTCCCAAAAAACAGTATTTGGGACTCTTTTTTTGCCCTCCCAAATAACAGCGGTCACAAATAGTGTTTTTTCTTGTAGTGTGTACTCCAAGTTTGAAACACTTAAAAGAATCCATGTTTCTTTATCTGGAGATTTTAAAAGAATTTCTGAAGAAAACTGTGAGCTTCAAAAGATCAATGAGCATTACAAGGTTCAGCAAAAAGAATTGCTGCAACTTAAAAGTCTCAATGAAAAACATGAGATTCAAGCAAAATCTCGAGATGCCCGTTGCGACCTTGTAGAAAGAAATCTTCGACTGACAAATGTTGTTGATACTTACTCAAAGTCAAAAGCTGTTATAGAAACCATCATCAGTCAACAAAAAAGTCATGAAGACCAACATGGTCTTGGATACTCAAAGGATGATGAAAACTGTGAGATCAGACAGTCAAATGGTGGACCTAAGATTCTGCTCAAGAAGGACAAGGGATTAGTTTATAATGCTGTGCCATTCACATATCCCAAAAACATGAATCAGTTTAAGAAGTCCATTAACAAAAAGGATAAGCTGAACAATGACAGTTGTTAGTCTTCTGGTTACAAACCTCAAAATCAGTCAGCAAAACCATCAACTGACAAATGTCAGCCAGCTGACAAAAGAGGAGGGTTCAGAAGAAAGACAACTGACAAGTTCAAGCCAATAAATTTTGTTGTTGCTAAGATTTCTAAGCTGAATCAAAAGGAGTCAAAGAATTCACCTCTAATGACTGATAAAACTGGTTATCACAACTGTAATACTTGTTCTACTTTTGGTCATCAGTCTCATGAATGCTTGTATAGATTTAAACCTACTGACAGAATCAAGATGCCTAATTTCAGGCAGGTTTGGTTACCGAAGAAAACTAACCCTTTGGACCCAAAAGTATAAAGGGTACCATGATTTAAATATTCATATTTTAGGTATGCTTAATGGCATATGATCAATCAACTGACATATGGATATTAGACAGTGGATGCTCTAGACACATGACTGGATCAGCTGAACTTCTTACTAATATTATTGCAGCCAAAGGACCTTCTGTCGTTTTTGGAGACAACTCAAAAGGAAAGACTATTGGTTATGGTTCCATTATCAGAGGATCTATAATAATTGAAAATGTCTCATTAGTACAAGGTTTGAAACACAATCTTTTAAGTATCTCACAATTCTGTGATAAAGGTATGAGCTGCTCTTTCTCCTCCACACACTGCTTTATCAAAAATAGCATCACAAATGAAATTTTGCTCACTAGTTCCAAAAAAGAAATGTTTTTGCTATTGATTTACTCTCTTTAAATAATAGTACTCAAATTTGTTTGGTAGCAAATAATACTTCAAAAAACTCATGGCTTTGGCACAAAAGACTTTCACATTTGAACTTTAAATATCTTTCAAAACTTTCAAAAGGAGATTTGGTGAAAGGTCTGCCATCCATAAATTTTCCTACTGACAAAAAATGTGATGCTTGCATTTTAGGAAAAATAACAAAAAATTATTTCAAACCCAAACCATGTCTTTCAACTAAAAGAATTCTTGAACTTTTACATATGGATTTATTTGGTCTCATTACAACTCCAAGTTTGGGAGGAAACAGGTATACCTTGGTTGTTGTGGATGATTTCTCCAGGTATACATGGGTTGAAATGATACAATCCAAGGATGAAACTTACAGCATTCTCACATCCCTATTCAGAAATCTTCAAACTCAAAAGGAATGTGAGATCATAAGTGTTAGATCTGACAATGGTATAGAATTCAAGAATCTTGGCATGTATACCTACTGTGATGATCATGGAATTGATCATAATTTTTCAGCAATTAGAACCCCTCAACAAAATGGTATAGCTGAAAGAAAGAACATGACACTGATTGAAGCAGGTAAAACAATGTTAGCAGAAGCAAAATTGCCAAAATATTTTTGGGCAAAAGCTGTCAACACAACATGTTTTACTCAAAACAGATCTCTCATAAACAAGTTTCATGGTAAGACTCCCTATGAAATATGGAGAGGAAGAACCCCTAACATTGTTTTCTTTAAATTCTTTGGGTGCAAATGCTTCATTCACTACAATGGTGGTGATTACATAGGTAAATTTGATGAAAAAGCTGATGAAGGTATTTTTGTTGGTTATGCTAAGCATAGTAGAGCTTATAGAGTTTGTAATTGAAAAACTCAAGTAATTGTTGAATCTATGCATATTACTTTTGATGAATCCAATTTATTTGAGTCTTCAAAGGCTCCTGATGTTACTAACCATTTTGAGATTTTTGTGACAGGAAACATTGATGGTTCAATTCAAAACAATCCCTCATCTTCAACTCCTCCTATAGTAACCATAGACATTCAGAATGAACTTCAGCAGGCTGACAACCTTCAGTCAGCTGACAATCCTAATCCTGTCACAATTGATCAGTCAGCTGACACACCTGAATCTGAAACTAATCAGTTAGCTGACATTCATCCTTCTCCACCTTTTCAAACTGAACCTCTTGCAGATCTTCCTAAAGAAATTAGGAAAGCTAGACATCATCCGATTTCAAACATCATTGGAGATCCCTTTGTTGGCTTAAGAACTAGAAGTAGCTCCAGAAATGAAACTCTTGACTCACATGCCTTTGTCTCTTCCATTGAACCCAAAAAGATTGATGAAGCCTTGGAAGACCCTCAATGGATTGAGGCCATGCAAGAAGAACTAAATCAGTTTGAAAGATGTAAAGTGTGGGAACTTGTGCCTAGACCCTCAGATCAACAAGTCATTGGAACTGAATGGGTGTTCAGAAACAAGTTGGATGAAGATGGAAATGTTACAAGAAAGAAAGCAATATTAGTAGCCCAAGGCTATAGACAGGAGGAGGGTATTGACTATGATCAAACATTTACTCCTGTGGCAAGACTGGAAGCCATCGGACTATTTCTTGCTTATGCAACCTTCAAGGACTTCAAGGTATACCAAATGGATGTAAAAAGTGCATTTCTAAATGGAGATCTACAAGAGCAAGTATTTGTTGAGCAACCTCCTGGTTTTCTTGATCTCAAAAAGAAGGATCAGGTTTACAAGCTAAGAAAGGCTCTTTATGGTCTAAAGCAAGCCCCAAGAGCATGGTATGAAACTCTATCCAAATTCCTTATGGAAAAAGGGTTTCAGAGAGGTAAAATCGATACTACTCTTTTCTCTTTAAAGCACAAAGGTGATATATTACTAGTTCAAATTTATGTTGATGAAATTATTTTTCGATCCACTAATGAAATTTTGTGTAAGAGATTTGAACATCTTATGAAAGGAAAATTTGAAATGAGCATGATGGGAGAACTAACTTACTTTCTAGGTTTGCAAATTAAGCAAACTGAGGAAGGAATTTTTATCCATCAATCCAAATATACAAGAGAGCTGATCAAAAAATACAATCTTCAAGAAGCAAATTCAACAAACACTCCAATGGGAGTTGAATGTCACTTGGTCACTGATGAAAAGGGTAAGCCAATTAATACAACTGAGTACAGATGTATAGTTGGACCTCTTCTCTATTTAACTGCTAGCAGACCAGACATCATGTTTGTTGTGTGTATATGTGCTTGTTTCCAAGCTAATCCAAAGGAATCTCATATGATTGCTGCAAAAAGAATCATTAGATATTTAATTGATACCGAAAAATTTGGCATTTGTTATCCCAGAGATTCTTCCTTTAACTTGATTGGATATTCAGATGCTGACCTTGCAGCTTGCAGAGGAAACAAAAAAAGCACCAGTGGAACATGTCAGTTCCTTGGAAACAGACTGATATCATGGGCATGCAAAAAGCAAGCTTCAGTATCCACTTCAACTACAGAAGCTGAATATATTGCTGCTGGAAGCTGTTTCTCTCAACTTCTTTGGATGAAACAACAACTATTGGATTATGAAATGCCAATGGGAACATGTCCTATTTATTGTGATAATACTTCTGCTATATCAGTTTCTAAAAATCCTGTTATGCATTCTAAAACCAAACACATAGACATTAGATATCACTTCTTGAAATATCATGTTGAAAGGGTAATGTTCAGCTAGAATATGTTCCTACTGAATTTCAATTAGCTGACATTTTTACAAAAGCCTTAAAATCTGACTGGTTTGAATTCTTAAGAGGAGAGTTAGGAATGCTTATTATGTCATAGAAAGATATTTTTGGACAGTCTAATCTTTGCAGGATATTCTTCAGTTTGTCAGTAGATGCTCTCCTAAGCTGACAAAACTATATCAGCTGACAATGGGGAGATAACAAAATGTGGTCAGCCAGTAGCTGACAAAACTATATCAGCAGACATATGAAGATCTTCAGCCTCGAAAATTCACGGTTGATCAGTCAAAGCTGACAAATATTGACAACCAACGACTAACAAAAATGAACCCTCACTTCTGCTTGAAACTATGCTAAGAGTCAAAATCTTTTCAGCCATTAGCTGACATCTTATAGTTAAACATATGTTCAGCTGAAAACTCTTTTAGCTGACAAATTTTGTGACTGACGTATAGCCACTGTCCAGGTAGCCTCTGAGCCTTAAGTCAAAGTTGATCGTATCTCAGCTAAGACTTACTCTAAAATTTATTTTTTTTTAAAAATCTCTTTATTTATTTCCCGCCTTTTATTTTCCCTTGGAACTCGCGAACCTTTTTTGAAAAGCCAAAATGACCTTTCCACTATCCCACCAACTCTGGCGGTTGAAATGACGTGTTTTCACAAAAACGGCTCATCATTGTGATAATAAATCTCTGTCATAAATTGCTATTTTTATCACAAAAACCAAAATCCTGTGTAATTTATCACTACACTCCATATCTTCACTTTTAAAACCAACTAACTCATATAAGCATCTGTACATATCTCTTCTCTATTTAAAACCCACTCACTTCACTTTTCACTTATCTCTCTCTCACTAAAAATCTTTTCTCTCTCAAAGAATCTCTTCTTCTTCAAACTCTCCTTACTTTCAAAACCCTAACCCTAGATTTTCTGGTACTTACTCTTCGTACTCCTTCTTTATCTCTCTTTTCCATCTGCTTTCTTAACTTATCTGTTGTTATTTCAGGAAAATGGCTTCGAACACCGCAGTAGGATGCATCTTGGACGTTGTTTCTCTGAATGAAGAGCCTTTAGGGCTTGAGCTGATTCATCTTGTCACTGCTTCTGGGTTAATGCCTCTACTCTCCTTCAACATTCGAACCTACAGCTGCTAGCTAACTGAAGAGTTCTTCATGGGTATGGAGGAAAACCCAGCCGATCCTTTCTCTCTTATCGGTAATATCAGAGGAGTCCCTGTCGTTTTTGACTCAGAAACCATCTCAGTAGCCTTCCCAGATCTTTATGACGATGGTTCAACCACTTATACCATTCCTGACGAAACTCAACGAGCAGGGTGGATTACTATGAGGGGTGAAGTACCAGTAGAACATGCCTTTGACAGGCACAAGCACCGGTTTGCCCCACTTCATTATGCCTTGGCTACTATCCTGGACAAGTGCCTCATTATTAAATCCGGGGGGCACGACAAGATTACAGAAGCCCAACTATTTCTCATGAAAGGCATTGTGGAGAATTGTGAGATGAGCGGGGGCTTGATCTTAGTTGAATGTGTAAAAGTCAACATTGCCAAGTACAAGGAAAACATGGCTACTGGGAACCCAAGACTCACCCACCATCTGATTATAAATCAATTTCTCCGATCACTTCCTACTCTTCAACATCTACTTATCAATGTTGGTGATCTAGAACCAGTTAAAATCAAGAAGTATGTTGCAGCTGATATCGGGCGAGCAAGTGTATCAAGCAGATTTGGTCAAGAAATTCCCACAGTTCAGACAAGCAGAAAACCCAGAAGAACAAGGACCCAAGCACTTACGGCTGTTTCTTCTAGTCAGCCAGCTGATGATGGTCAGCAACCAGAAATTGCTCAACATAGTGGTCAGCCAACAAGGGGTCAGTCAGGTAGTCAGTTACCCAGTGGTCAGCCAACTAGAGGTCAGCCAAGAATTAGTCAGCCAGCACGAGGTCAGCCAGCTGAAGATGCACCTCCAACTGAAGTTGGTCAGCCAGCTGATGTGCAAGAAGCTGAAGTCCCTGAAAGGAGGCAAACTAGAAGGGGAAGACTGACATTGGCAGCTGATACTGCTACAAAGAGACATAGAAAAAATCCTGAACTCAATCCAGGTACCTTTGTTCCTTTCTCCCCTACTCCTGCTATCACTGATCATGTAACAACCTCTCCCCCCTCCAATTCTAGGTCTCCAAACACTGCTCCAATCAAGTTTTTCCCACCACTTAGGAATCCAACTTTCCACCCTAGGCATTCTGACTACCAGGCCAATCCAGTTCCTATTCCCCCAAACTGGGTATTTCCAATAGACCATCTTCTATATTTTGTTCAGTTTCTTCTTTCTTTCCATGAGGAGAAGAAATCTAAAAAACCCCCTGTCTATCCAATCAAGTACATTGACCACAACCTAAAGAGAAGACCTTATGTGTTGTACCCTGTCACCCCCAATCTCAGTCAGGAAGACCTAGTGGCCAACTATGGAAAGTACTTCGATCCTCTACCCTTGCTCTGGAACAGATTCTATCTCTCAAATGATAGATTTGTTCAGGATGAGCTTGTCTTTCTAGCTTAGACCATTTATAACAAAGTGCATGACCTACCTGCTCTTCCCTCCAATGATCCCTTCCTGGTCAGCAGACTTGCCCTGCCTGAGGATGATGAAGTAAACCAGGACTGGGAACAACCTACTGTAGAGCCTGCCAAGTTAGCCCGAATCCAAAGAGCTGCAAATAAATATGTTCAAGATGCAGTAAATGATGCGAACCAAGCATATATAGAACTTCACAGACAGATGGCCTCCATGCCAGGAGGAGCTTCTATGAGCACTGCCTTTCCAGATGCTATGTCTAGTCATCCAGCACCATTGATCACTGAGTCTATTCCTACCAATCCTCATGTCGTTCTTTCTCCTGTACCTTTTGTTGTATCAGCCACAGACTTACCAGTTTCGATCTACCACAGCAGAACAAACACCACCTTCAACCTATACTTTGCAACCCATCTCTCTACCTTCCTTCAGTCCCACTGTTGATGCCTCCACCTCCATACTCCCAGTTACTGTTCCTCTCTCCACACCACCTATTCCAGTAACATCTCTACTAGCATCAATCCCCATGACAGTCACACTCCCAATAGTCATACCTGTGTTAGTCACTCCTTCTTCTGCTCAAGTTATGTCATCCATACCCCTACCAGCAATAGTTGTGTCAGTCACTCCATCCATTCCCATTCCTCTCTTGACTGATACTATTCCTGCACCTATCCCCACTGTGTCAGCTGCACCTGCCCCTCTAGTTGATCCTTCAACTGCTATAATTATCTCTTCAGCTGACACTGCAGCTGCTTCTCCCCCTCTTCCATTAGCTGGCATACCTTCTCATCCAAACCAGGCATCCCCTCTGTTTGTCCTGCCTGATCTATCCCTTCATACCTCTCTCACCCTATCTGTCAGTCCTTTGTCTACACATAAGCCTACCCAACCTGAGCCTTCTTCAGAAGATGCTTCTGATTCTTCTTCTAAGCAATCAGTGGATCAATCCTCCCTAGACTCTTCATCTGATTCTTTCAAGTCAACCTCTGAAGATGAGTCCCTTCTCAGCCCTTCCCAGCTAGCCAGTAGAAAGGCCAGAAAACAAAGACAGATTGTCTCCAAAGCTCTGCTTCACCCCACTGGCACCAAAATTGTCTTTCCTGAAGACATGCCTCTCCCTGAACCTGTACCTGAGCTTGAAACACAAATCCCAGCCTACCCTATGGATGTCTTTTTCCCTCCTGACCCTGAGGATGCTGATATCCTTACCTTTCAGCTGTTCTCTAGTGAGCCTGGAACTTCTCAGCCACCTGCTCCCGAACTTACTCCACCTGCCTCTCTTTCTTTGTCAGCTAAACTGGACCTTCTGTATGTCCACCATCTCCAAATGAAGTCAGCTTTTACTCATCACACCAACCAGCTTGCTACACTTCAACAGCAAGTAGCCTCTCTGCTTCCCAACCTTACCCAGATCATCACCACCGAGGTGCAAGCTGCCATTGCTGCTGGTGCTCCTCGTGAAGCTAATATGGATGACTGGAGGACCATATTTCTTTATAAGAAAGAATGGGCAAATAGGGATTTTAATGCTGAAGCTACACTGCTTCAAACCATTAGGAGGAGAAGAAGCAGAAAGCACGGGCTGATACTTATCTGGCTGAAAACAAAATACTAAGGTAGCGTCTGAAGCTTATGCCTGATCAGCCAGTGACTAAAGCTGATAAGGACAAAGAACCGAGCGAGCGAAGATGGAAACCAAGCGACATAGTCAATGGAAGAAGCTGGAAACCAAGGCGACATAAGCTCAATGGAATTTGGTCTGCATCGGTTGAGCACCATAAGAAAAGCTGAATTTGGTCCATCCACATGATCATCCAACTGAATCTCTCACTCTCTCAAACTTTGCACAACTTTAGAATTTGTGTTTTACTTGTAGCTTACAATTACCTTCCTTTAAGTTTTTAAGCTACTTTCCTTCATATGTTATCTGCTTGCTGTACTAACATCATTTTTTTGTAGGAACTTAAACATTTCTGGCTTTCTGCTTTCAAGTGAATGGTTTTAAGCAAATAGGAGGAGATTGTTGAATCTTGCATAGAATTAAATTTTCTTAAAATCATTTCACTTGTTTGTCAGCCAAGAACTTAAAATGATCTTTGGTCAGCCCGAAATGATTTGTCAGTTTTTCACTTCAACTGACCATAACAATTTTAGTGTCAGTTTGCTTTCCTTATTTGATTGATCAAATACTTGTACTGACACTTTCTTACTTGTATGTTTTTGGTAGATATTCTGCTAGATATTCTTTCACATGATCTTTTGTGATCTTGTATCTGCCAAACACATTTTCAAATTCAAAATGTATTCCTAACGGGTTACTCTTGAAGTTCACCTATATATACCCACTGGAAACATTCTTGAAGACATAGAGATACACAGAAGTCTGAAGCCTCATACTTTCGAGAAATTCACTACGTTTTAGTCTTCTTACAAACTATAGCTAGATAATCTTTCTTGTATACATCTTTCTAGTTATTGTTTAGGCAAACACTGTGAGATTACTTTTCATATCTTTTGAAGTTAGTCAGTTTGTCTCACGAGTTTGATTGTTTCTCAATCATTCTCCATATACACCGGTCTTTTGTTGTACACTGTTCCATTAGAGATCAAATAGATTTTTAATAAAATTAGTGCACTTCAAAAAATCCAAGTCTGACCAACTTGGTAGTGGACGTAGCAGTTTATCTGTGAACCACTTCAAGTGATTTGTCGGCCATTATTCACTCTCTTATAAATTAACATAACTCTTAAGAAGTTTTACAATTTGTTTAGTGTCAGCCAGTTACTAACGATTGTTTGCTTAGTTGTTTAGATAGTTTGTTCTTCAATTTCTTCTTCATATTCAGTGATCTACTTTAAAAGCCAAAAATTTCTTTTTAAACTGTTGTGTCAGCTAGCTGACCAACTTTCATCAGCTTAAGGCATTTTTCAAAGTGTCAGTTAGCTAACCAATTTTTAGCTGACTGACCAAACCAGTTTTCCGCTGCCAACTTTACAAGTTTTACAAATAAACCCTCAAAGTTTTAAAGGCTATTCACCCCCCTTCTAGCCTTAATTGTTGCCTACTAGACTTACACAAGGGAATGATACTGTTGGGCTTGTCCAACACGTTATTCGATGTCTATTGCAAATTTCAAGGCATTGCCAAGGATCTCTGGGATGAATTGGATAAGAAATACAATACTAAAGATAGTGATCTTGAGAAGTATGCAGTTTCTAAATTCCTAAAATTTGAGATGAATGAGGGGAAATTAGTGACCGAACAAACTCATGAGTTTCAACTAATCTTACACTCTCTTCATAAGGCTAAAATGGAATTACCTTAGAAATTTCAGGTTATGTCAATCATCGAGAAGTTTCTGGAATATTGGGAGGATTTTTGTATGACTCTCAAGCATAAAAGCGAAAAAAATCTTGATGAAAGACTTGATGCATTCCATTGCCGCCGAGGAAGAGCATAAAAATGAAACTAAACCGGTGCCTATTGATTGACAACCAAAGGCACATGTGGTAACTGGTGGAAAACCTGTTAAGGAACCCAAGAATAAACAACCTGTTGTTGCTAATAATCATGATCCACTAAAGGAAAAATAAAAAATTGCAAAGAAACTAAAGGCAAACAAATCATGCTGGAATTGGGGACAGATGGGCTATTGGGCCAAGACTTGTCCAAACAAGAATAGCAAAGCTCAAGCTGGTGGACTTCAAGTCAACTTGGTGACTGATGGTCCTGACTCTAGTGGGTATGTTTCAATTAACCCTCAGATTTTCACTATTTAAAATTCCAAAAAGTGATTAGTAGATACTGGAGCAAATGTGCACGTCTGTGCTAATAAATCGCTCTTTGTTTCTTACCAGCCTACAATTGGAAGAACATTGATGATGGGGAACTCTAGTGCTGCTAATGTTCTTGAAACCGGACGTGTAGACTTGAGATTGCCCTTGGGACGAGTTCTTTCCTTGCATAGAGTGCATCATGTTCCTGACATGAGAAGAAACATTATTAGTGGTTCTATTTTAGTGAGAAAAGGTTATTTATTGAACTTTAAGTTTAATAAAGTTGTAATTTTATTTGGCGGATCTTTTGTTGGCAGGGTTACTTGTCGGATGGATTATTTAAAATTATGGTTGATTTTGTTGAATTAAATTATTAATCCAAGAAGTTTGATTCTTCTGCAATATGGCATCGTCGTTTAGGTCATGTTAATCTGGATTCTGTTAAACCCATGATGAATTTAGATTTGATCATTCTGAAACAAACTATATATAATACTAAGAAATGTCAAGTATGTACTGTAACTGCAAAACAAGTAAGAAAACCATATCACTCGCTGGATATGAATTATTATGAATTACTTGATTTAATTCACACATACATTTGCGAGTGTAATGGTTTGTTGACACGTGACCATAAGAAATATTTTATTACTTTCATAGATGACTATACTAGATACTGTTACGTGTTTTTACTTAAGAGTAAAGATGAGGCGCTTGAAAAATTCTTAATTTTTAAGAATGAAGCAGAGACTCAAACTGATAAGGAAATTAAAAGGGTAAGGTCTGATCGAGGAGGAGAGTATACTTCCAATATGTTTGCAGTGGAATGTAAAAAATTTAGCATTGTGCATGAGGAAACACCTCCTTATTCACCGCAGTCTAATGAGGTGGCAGAACGAAAGAATAGAACTTTTAAAGATATGATTAATAGTTTATTAGAAAGTTCAGGACTTCCTAAATATATGTGGGGTGAAGCCTTGAATATGTCTTGTCATAATCTGAATAGGGTATGCTTGAAACATAAAGATAAAGTGTCCCTATGAACTTTGGACGGGTCAAAAACCAAGCATAAAATACTTTAGGGTGTGGGACTGCCTTGCAAAATTGTTAGTCCCTGAACACAAAAGAAAAAAGCTTGGACCTAAAACTGTTGATGCAATTTTTTTAGGTTATGTGGAACACTTCTATGCCTTGAGATTTTTGGTTATCAAATCTGAAATTTTAGGCATATATGTGAACACAATTGTTGAATTTCCTGATGCTACATTCTTTGAAGATGTATTTCCCATGAAAACTGGTGTGCATCAAACTATTTCAAATGAAAATCAAAACTCCACATTAAGTTCCATTCCTGATCAAGTGGAAAGGATACCAAATGTGGGGGTTATGCCAAGTAGTTGTAGTCAAGAGGAGGACGAGTCACATGAACTAGACGTACGAACCTAGAAGGAGCAAACGGGTTAGGGTCGCCAACGAGTTTGGAAGTGATTTCGTCACTTACAATCTCGAGGGTGATCCAACTACCTTCAAGGATGATATGGCTTCACCTGAAGCTATACATTGGAAGGATTCCATAAAGAGTGAAATGGATTCCATTGTCCAAAATAGAACATGGGAACTCGTTGATACCGTAACGAGAGAAAAGTTTGCAAATTGGTAAAGTCTTTATATGTACTTAAACAAGCCCTTAAGCAATGGAATAAATTTTTTTTGATAAGGTTGTTTTATCATTTGACTTTACTCTTTGTGATGCGGATTAATGTGTATATTTCAAAGTTAAAGGTGATGCATGCATTATTTTATGCCTTAACATAGATGATATATTATTGTTCGGCTCAAACGATAATATGATAATTGAGACTACGTGATTCTTAAAAACAAAGTTTGAAATAAAGGATATGGGTGAAGCTAAAGTAATTCTTGGCCTAAAGTTGATTAGGTCAGTCGAAGGCATAGCCATTTCACAATCTCATTATGTCAATCAAGTTATTCAGAAGTATGGCTATAAAAATAGTAGAATTGCCAAGACACCATATGATCATTCAGTAGCTTTGTATAAGAATGAAAGTGGGGTACGTGTGTCTCAATTGAGATATTCTCATATTATTGGTAGCTTGGGATACCTTGCTAGCTACACCAAACCTGATATTGCATTTTTAGTGTCTAAGTTGAGTCGGTACACTAGTTGCCTAAATAGAACTCATTGGGAAGTCTTGGATAAAGTACTTAGATACTTGAAAGGGACTACTTCCTTGGGGTTTTCATTACGGTAGATATCCTCCTGTTCTTGAAGGATATAATGATGTGAGCTGGATAGCTAAGAACTCTGGGACTTATGGATACACTAGGTACCTGTTCACGTTTGGTGCTAGGGTTGTCACCTGGAAGTCAACAAAACAAACTATTTTGTCTCGGGAAACCTTTGAGGATAAGTTGTATGTGCTTTGGATACTACGGGAATCATGGCTGAGTGGTTTATGGGATTTATGTCTGAGTTACCTATCATCAGCATGCATATTCCACCGATATGTTTGCATTGTGATAGTATGAGCACAATTGCAAAGATCAAGAGTACCAAGTACAATCAAAAGACTAGGAGACACATTCAATTTAGACCAAAAACTATAAGGAAAATTGTGTCTCAAGGGGTGTTTGCTGTTGATTTTGTTGGATCCAAAGAAAACACAGCAGATCCTCTGACTAAAGGACTTGATTTAAGTCAAGTTGTAAAATCCAAGTTAGGAATAGGACTAAACTCATAGTTGATTCACCTATGGTACCCACCCAACCTATCTAAGTAGAGATCCCATGAAGTAGGTTCATTGTGGTATCAACAAGCTGTAGTTTGGCTTGAGCATCTAAAATAGTAAGTGCACATAAGTGTTTGTGTCTATTCTTTGCTAATAAGCATGGTAGATGCTAGTTGTTGCTAGCTAGTAAGAGTTTAAGACTCTGAATGGGATCTAGCCTTATGGTAGGGTGTTAGCAACACACTCTTCGAGATGCCCAACTATGAGAATGTTATTGTAGGTCGCAATAAAAGAATAAGGGTTAATTCTCAAAAACATTCTTGAGACAGGATCGGGACGCATGACCATAATGCGTCAACCCTATAGATTACTACTATAGCCATTAATGTGTTGCCATCATTCGACACTACGGTAACAAAGGTTCAAGTTCAAGAACTCTGTTCACTTAGTTCCTGTGGGGATTTCGGTTGATAGCTGAAGTAGTGGTTCAAACTGGAAGGTACCATTTTTGAAAGCACCTTATGGAAATCAGGGTTGAGGTTCAACAATGGATTTGTGGGGTATTGTTGGAAATATGATGTATGTGGAACTTTGATGGGTCTCAATTTTGAGACCCATTTCATTTAGACCAAAGTGAGAATCGAGAATTGTGGTGTGCACGTAAATGGAAAAATTTCATGTTTGAGTCGACATCGTATGGTGTATAGAATCCATTGTTGAAAGTATTGAAAATAAGCGCTATATTTTTTTGTAAAACCTTGGCTCAGGGCTTAATTGGGTTTTTGGACAGATTACTCTAATGCCTGAGTTCAACCTAGTGTGGTGTATGTAATTACAACAATAATTTAAATTTTTGTGTGTGGTTACGAGAGAGTACATCATTGCCGTAATTACTGAGGTAATCACTCAGTTACTGCCCTAATTCCCTCTAGGTAACGCTGTGAGTGCCCCGAGAGATTCCCCCCCAGATTGCACGCTCCCTTTTTTAGGGGAACATACGGCTCAGGGAGGACATCACTCTTTTTCATTCCATCTTCCCTTGTTTAGGAGAAAACGAAATTAAAAGTGCAAAAAGAGTGTTGTCAAAAAGCGCATTGAATACGCCTCGATCATCAAGTGTGCTTTAGTCCATTATGAGAGCTTTGGATTTTTCCGTATCTCATCATCCCTTGTTTAGGGGAGAACAAGATATAGAGCCATCACCCTTTTCATTCCCATCGTCCCTTGTTTAGGTGAAAACAGAAAAGTGCAAAGAAAGGGTGTTGCGAAGGCGCGTGGGAACACACCCTACCTCACTATGGACTATTGTACATTCTGGGTCACTATGAGTGCTTTGGGTTTCTCATGGCTCATTCTCCCTTGTTTAGGGGAAAACAAGACTCAGAAAGTGCATCACCATTTTCATTCTCATCGTTCCTTGTTTAGGGGAAAAACGAAAAAGTGCAAAAAAAGGATGTTGCGGGCCTCACTGCGATCCAAAATGTTGTAACAGAGTCGTCATCTTTATTTTAAGGAGAAACAAAGAAAAAAAATAACCAGAGTTTGTAAAAAGGGTTCGGGGCCTAAGTTACAAGTTGGGAAGGCGTTAGACACCCAGCTCGCCCTTTCGGTCTCAAAAAACGGTTTTTGGCTAAAATATGTTTTTATTATATTTATCTAGCAAATTAAATAAAACATTAAAACAGATATATCCGTATCTACATTATTTACGGACTTGCAACTGCCTCCTTCCAGTAATTACAAATATATTTACAAACATTTGGCCATAATAATGGCTCTTTTTAGTGCAATTTTCTATAGAAATCCGGGCAGCATAACTACTTATATTTTTTACATTGGGCCGGATGAAAATAGCACTTTTATATAAAAGCCTCGTAAAGGCTTACCTTTAAGAGCGTAGGTTGTGCTTTCGCTCGCCCTTCCGAGAGAGAGTCTTTCTGCTTGTGATTGGCAGAAATGCGCTTGAAAGTTGCTTTCGAGCCTTTGAAAGCAGGCGGAGAAACCGTTTGCGTTTTTCTTTGTTGTTTGTCTGCTTTGGCGGAAATCGGGCCGAGCAAGCAGCGCTGCTTCGGCGGTTGGCTCTGCGGATTGACGATGCTTTGCTCACTTTTGGATTTTTGGATTGGGGAAATAAGGTGGAATTCTAGCTGGAAGGCTAAGGTTCACTTTCACCGGTTGAATTTGTGAACGTTAACTGTGTGCGAAGTGAAGAGTTTTGTTCACAAAGTGAAGCGAACTTTCTCTATTTATAGTTGGGAGAGGGACTCATTTGCCATTTTGAGTTTTCTTCAGCTTCATCGGCTTGTACTGCAGAGAGTGCACCAAAAAAGTGCTAGGTTCTTGGACACTATCTTTGGCGCCAACCCGTAGAGATGCAGGCGCCGCGCGATAACAGGTGGTAGTGCACGGATCAATTCACCTCATTTTTTGACATTTTAGCCCGTACATTTCCTTGTTTCGCATCACCTTTCCCTTTTGCATTCTTAAACCACAGTGACTTGACATTTTGTTAAGGTTTAACAGGTTTGATATCATATGTCATGCCATAGAGTGCAGCGAAGTTGGGTGTCTGAGCCCCAGCGATGGGTTCACGGGTAACCAGCTGACTTACACGAGTAATGGCGGCATCGTTGATAAGAAATAGACTCCCTAATTTTGTTAAAATTATAATGGGGAGTGATGCAACAGGTAGCAGTTATAATGCAACCGTTTATAATGTATGTCAAATATCGCATATCCTAGACATATTTAGTCGTTTGTAGCATGTTATCGTAGTTTTAAGCGAGATATGCAAATTAAGTGCTCACGATGGTTGGACCTACCGATGTAGAACCCATATCCTTAATAAAAGGAATCGAGATCAAGCGTAGTTCTACTTTATGCAAACAAACAAGTTGTGATCTGAGAAGATAGTTGCAATATCCATTACAACCTAGTATGAAAATAATACTGACAAGATGCAATATTCATTGCATTTCAAAGACTAAACGCAATATTCATTCCATTACCACAAACCCAGCTGTAATATTCATTGTACCACAACACACCCAGATGCAATATTCATTGCATCGCCGCGAGTCAATACAGTATTCATTGTATTACCACAAACCCAGATGCAATATTCATTGCATCGCAAAAGCGTTGGTGCAATATTCATTGCATCATATCGTAAGCTTTCTGAATCAATCCATTCATTGCATTGCAAAAGCGGATGCAATATTCATTGCATCGCGCCCGCAGACTTCGAATGCAATATTCATTGCATCGCGCAGATATATCGCCATGCAATATCCATTGCATAATGCTAAGACACTTGAATACAATATCCATTCCATTGCCAAAATCAGATGCAATATCCATTGCATCGCATCACTAAATGCGATATCCATTGCATCGCAATGCTAGATATCGATATCCATCCCGATATCGAGAAAGGCGGATGCAATATCCATTGCATTGCAACGCTAGATATGATATACGCGCATTATCAGGAAAGACGGATGCAATATCCATTGCATCGCAAGCGTAGATGCGATATTGATAGCATTATCGAGA
>JABEVN020002573.1:0-21071 GCA_013146195.2 Codonopsis lanceolata
GGCATAAACTTTATTTGGATTAGTTGAAGATGATATGATTAAGTTGGTGATTTACTCCATTATTAATACCCATTCTTAAATTTATGGCATAAACTTTATTTGGAGTAGTTGAAGAACAATATTTGGAATTAAAAATATTTGAAATTTCTCGATTAGTGTTGTCAAACTGTATGACTCGACACAAGCGTCAATTTCTCTCAAGTGGAGCGAGTAGTGTAGGATTGGCCGCTTCCGCCGATATGGACTTCTCGAGTTTGAAACAACGGCGTCGTGTCATGTGCTTGGAAGCAACAACGAGGTAATCCCACCAATACTGAAGTGGTAATGTGAGGCGATCGTGCCACTTCGAGTGTTCCATTTTTTCCTTTTCTAAGTTAATTTGTTTCGTTGACTTCAATCTTTTCTCTTCCATCGATTGATCTTGTTCTTTTACTATGTTATTATTCAATTGTTTCCGCTGTACACAATAATTAAGATTTTCATGATTTAGCAGTACAATATACAATTTGACCCAAAAAACAATTTTATAAGTAATTGGGAACAAAATTAAAAGACATGTCAAACCGAAACCTAACGATATACAGTTAGCCCCAAGAAACAATTTTTAACTTTTATAGTAATTGGGAACAAAAGTCAAAAGAACCTTACGAAAATTATTTATAATTAAAACAGCGGGGTGCAAGAAAATAAATAAATCATATGACGAGTCAGAAAAAAAATAAAGTTAAAGTTTGGTATCATCTCAAACTCAAGTGATTGACTTGAAGCTTATGAATTGCTGAGCTTGTCTCCATAAAATGATTGATCTAATAAAATTAATCTTTTAGTATTTACTTATCATATTTACTCAAGTGTTCTTCATAGTCGTCCGCACATATCACATATGCACCAATACTTCTAATATTTACAATTTTAAATCAATAGGTAAATACTTGTGTAACACATTTTAAACGTTTGTAAGCATTTATACTCCTTACCCGATTTATGTGTTGGTGGAGAGGCTGAAATAGTGGAGCTCGCTTACGAATTAAGATCCGTAACGATCTTTATGAAAGATCTATTCCAAAAATAATGCTCATTTTAGAATAAAATATTTTTAAAATTAACATTCATTTTTAGTTGAAAAATATAATTTACGAATTTTTTTAGCACAAGGCTTGACTAGTCTCCCAAGTCCAACTTAAAGTAAACTAACAAATTTCTAAGAACAAACTTTCTAGAAATGAGAAATTTCACCATCCATTATCAATGGTCATTTATGAATATGATTCCTCCTATCTATCTTAACTAGTTTTATACTTGTGCATTAAACACCCAACATATATATATATATATATATATATATATATATATATATATATATATATATATCATATAATTAATATATTTAAATTATAATCATAAAATAAAGATTTAAAAACAAATCTAAAAAGAAGAGATTATTTAAAATGAATAGTCAAATATCATTTGATTAAAAATTATTATGAAAATAAAGAAATATACGTGTCAATTAATTAACAATAATAATAAAATAAATAAATTGGAATAAGCAATTTATGAAAAAATTAAATAAATAATTGAAAATACAAAAAAATGTGTATTACGTGTATCGACTTAGCGAAACATCCATTTGGATTCACGATACATCAATTTAAAATCAATGATTTCTATAATTGAAATTTGACTAGTTTCAACGCGAGGCATGTTTTAAATCATGATGTATTGCTATGAAATGAGCCAAGAATTATACAATTTTGAATCATGCATAGCAATGCATGAACTAATACTAATCACAAGCTGTGCCTGATTCATTAAAGACATACTGCCGCATCAAAATATTTTTTCTAAGAAAAAACATAATGGACAGTTGAATATCCGTCAAAAAGAGACTTTAAACTAATTTTAAATCATATTTATTCAAACCTTTAAAAGACAAAAAATATAAAAATTAGTTTGACGTATTCATAACCCTACACATATTAATTATGCAAAATTGTAAATATTAGAAACTAACAAATTTCTAAGAACAAACTTTCTAGGAAATGAGAAATTTCACCATCCATTATCAATTGTCATTTATGAATATGATTCCTCCTATCTTTCTTAACTAGTTCTTATACCCAAGATAAACGCCTATAATATATATATATATATATATGTGTGTGTGTGTGTATGTAAACACGATCTTAAATATGTTTTTTGTAAATTCCGGATGTTCCTTACTGACTCACCATGATTTGCTGATTGAAATAATGAGTCTGCCTTACGAATTAAGATCCGTAGCATCGGCCTTACAAACGACCTATTCTTTAAAAATAATGCTCATTTTAGAATAAAATATTTTTAAAATTAACATTCATTTTTAGTTGAAAAATATAATTTACGAATTTTTTTAGCACAAGGCTTGACTAGTCTCCCAAGTCCAACTTAAAGTAAACTAACAAATTTCTAAGAACAAACTTTCTAAGAAATGAGAAATTTCACCATCCATTATCAATGGTCATTTATGAATACGATTCCTCCGATCTATCTTTAACTAGTTTTATATTTGTGCATTAAACACCCGAATATATATATATATATATATATATATATATATATATATATATATATATATATATATATATATATATATATCAATTAATTAAATTATACTCAGTTAAATTATAATCAAGCAAAATAAAGACGAAAAACAAAACTAAAAGAAGAAGAGATTGTTTAAATGAATAGTCAAATATCATTTGATTAAAAATTATTATGAAAATAAAGAAATATACGTGTCAATTAATTAACAATAATAAAATAAATAAATTGGAATAAGCGCAATTTATGAAAATTAAATAAATAATTAAAATGAAAATACAAAAAAATGTGTATTGCGGTGTATCGAATTTCAGTAGCGAAACATCGATTTGGATTCACGATACATCAATTTAGAATCACGATGCATCGCTATGAATTGGAAATGGACTAGTTTGAACGCGAGGCATCGTTTTAAAATCATGATGCATTGCTATGAAATGAGAATGACAATTACACAATTTTGAATTATGCATAGCAATGCATGAACTAATACTAATCACAAGCGTGCCTGATTCATTAAAGACATACTCGTCTTTTCGCATCAAAAATATTTTTTTCGGTTAAAAAAACATAATGGACAGAGGTTGAATATCTGTCAAAAGAGACCTACCCAATTTTCACCATATTCTATTCAAACCTTTAAAAGATTAAAAATATAAATGGGTTTGACGTGTTCATAACCCTACACATATTAATTGATGCAAAATTGTAAATATTAGAAACTAACAAATTTCTAAGAACAAACTTTCTAGGAAATGAGAAATTTCACCATCCATTATCAATTGTCCTTTATGAATATGATTCCTCCTATCTATCTTAACTAGTTCTATACCCTAGCATTAAACGCCCGAATATATATATATATATATATATATATATATATATATATATATATATATATGTGTGTGTGTGTGTGTAACACGATCTTAAATATGTTTTTTGTAATACGGATGCTCCTTACTCGACTCACCATGTATTGGTGGATTGAGCTGTGAAATAATAGAGCTCCGTCTTACGAATTAAGATCCGTAAGACGGTCTTACAAAAGACCTACTCTTAAAAATAATGCTCATTTTAGAATAAAATATTTTTAAAATTAACATTCATTTTTAGTTGAAAAATATAATTTACGAATTTTTTTAGCACAAGGCTTGACTAGTCTCCCAAGTCCAACTTAAAGTAAACTAACAAATTTCTAAGAACAAACTTTCTACGAAATGAGAAATTTCACCATCCATTATCAATGGTCATTTATGAATATGATTCCTCCTATCTATCTTAACTAATTTTATACCCTAGCATTAAACGCCCGAATATATATATATATATATATGTGTGTGTGTGTAGCACGATCTTAAATATGTTTTTTGTAATACGGATGCTCCTTACTCGACTCATCATGTGTTGGTGGGTTGAGCTGTGAAATAATGGAGCTCCGTCTTACGAATTAAGATCCGTAAAACAATCTAACAAAAGACCTACTCCAAAAAATAATGCTCATTTTAGAATAAAATATTTTTAAAATTAACATTCATTTTTGGTCGAAAAATATAATTTACGAATTTTTTTTTGCACAAGGCTTGACTAGTCTCCCAAGTCCGACTTAAAGTAAACTAACAAATTTCTAAGAACAAACTTTCTAGGAAATGAGAAATTTCACCATCCATTATCAATGGTCATTTATGAATATGATTCCTCCCATCTATCTTAACTAGTTTTATACCGTGCATTAAATGCTCGAATATATATATATATATATATATATATATATATATATATATATATATATATATATATATATATTAGATTCCTTGCAGATGCACATCAGCATGCTCGGCGCCACTATGAGACGATGTCAGTATGGAAAAGTGCTGGTATTCAAATAAATTTATATAATAAATAATTTAAAAAATATATATTTAAAATTAAAATAAAAGCAGTAATAAAAACAGTTTTTCTTTTAGAGTGGTTTTAACAAAATAAAAAATCGAAAGAATTTTTGAATTAGTGTTCATACATATTATTACTTATTCCATTTATAAAAAATTAAAATAAAAAAAGTTTTTCTTTTAGAGTGGTCTTAACAAAATAAAAAATCGAAAGAATTTTCGAATTAGTGTTCATACATAATATTACTTATTCCATTTATAAAAAATTAAAATAAAAAAATCTTTTAGAGTGGTCTTAACAACATAAAAAATTACTTATTCTTTTAGAGTGGTCTTAACAAAAAAAAAATCTGAAGAATTTTCGAATTAGTGGTCATACATATGAGGTAGGTCCAAGAACGGAACAGCTAATGCAGTGGTCATCTACTTGTACGTCTTATAATTAATTAATTATAAGAAAAAGTAGCATTAGTTATGATAAGAATATAAAAAAACTAAAAAAAGAAATATTAAAATATAAAGAGTTTTTTCTTTTAAAGTGGTCTTAACAAAAAAAAAATCGAAAGAATTTTCGAATTAGTTATCATACATATGAGGTAGGTCCAAGAACGGAACAACTAATGCAATGGCCATCAACTTGATAAGAATGACATAATGAATCTGCGGTTGTTTGGTAATTTTTATTTTTTATTTTTATTTTAAAAACTAAATTAAGATTTACTTTTATTTTTCTAAAACACACTTAAAATTTCTAAATTTAGACATTGCATATTAACTTAAACCCAAACCAACCAAAAACAACAACTACAACAACTCAAATGAAAATGGTGGTGATTGTGCTCCATTAAAGTAAGTTAGTGGGGTCGGCGGTAAATCCCGCAACAGTATCCTATTATTAATAAAATGACAATTTTATGTTTTTAATTTCAAAATAAAGTATTTAAATGAAACATTTAAAAATAAAATAATATACTTTTTGCCAGAACAAAGTTATTATATAACATACTAAAAAAACCAAATGCTCCTTCTCTTTCTCTTGCAGCCATGGCGGTGACAACTCAAAAAACCAAAAAAATAAAATAAAATCAATTACTGTACTATAAATCACCGGATTAAGAAAATTATTTTTTTTCTTCCTCTCGGATAAATCACCGGGTTTCAATCAAATCAAATCTCGAATTACGTTTGAAACAAAACTTGAAGAATTAAGCCAAAACCTTAAAACAAAAGCCAAACAAGAATCTTTGATTACAAAGACCGCACTTCTTTGCGTATAAGGTGGAAAATAAATTAAGCCAAAAACCTTAAAATCATCTTTCCTTTGTCGATCATCACCGATTACAACACTAGACTTCTTTGAACGACGTTGATTCTTTGGATGAAGACTACTACAGCAACGATACTGGCATGGATTCTAACAACGACGATGATGATGATGCTGGCTATGAGTTCGATAACGATTCTGATGACTCGTTTGACAACTCGAACGACAAAACACCAAGCCCCTTTTCTCCTGAAAAAAACAATGGAACAATTTTTAATAAGAGCTAAAAAATATCAGTGCTTCTAAATTACCCAACTTTCTATTGCAGCGGCAGATTTGGGTTCTCGGTGGAATAGGAACATAATTTCACATTGAGGAAAGAGGAGGTCAGATCCTGCAGAAATTGTACAATTTGCAGAGATTGTGGTTTGACTTTCTCCTTCAAAATACACCATTAAGGGCTTGATGGTTGCCACATATAGAGGAGTCTTTAGGGGTAGGAGAGAGGAGAGTGAAACGGGGTGTTTGCCGGCGAGCTTATTAGCATGGTGGACGCCTCCACCTCATCTTTATCACATACAGAGAGGAAGAAGTGGGGGTAGAGATAAATGATGGGTTTATCAGTTTATGAATGAGGGAAAGAGCTTTGAAGCTTGGAAGAGAAAAGTAGGGAGGATCGTGGAGATAAAAACGTGAGATAAAAACGGTGAGATAAAAACTGTTAAAGATGAGATTAAATCCTGATCGTTGAATGTGTTTTGGAAAAACAAATCCTGGCCGGTAAATAGCTTTTTCAAAAGATTTAATCCTGACCGGTAGATAGCTTTGTTAAAAACAGATCCTGGCCGGTAATTAGCTTTTGATAACCGACCGATCTGTTTTATATAATAGATATATAAATTAATTAAATTATACTCAGTTAAATTATAATCAAGCAAAATAAAGACGAAAAACAAAACTAAAAGAAGAAGAGATTGTTTAAATGATATACGTGTCAATTAATTAACAATAATAAAATAAATAAATTGGAATAAGCGCATTTTATTAAAATTAAATATATAATTAAAATGAAAATACAAAAAATGTGTATCGAATTTCAGTAGCGAAACATCGATTTGGATTCGCGATGCATTAATTTAGAATCACGATGCATCGTTATGAATTAGAAATGGACTAGTTTGAACGCAAGACATCGTTTTAAAATCGTGATGCATTGCTAAGAAATGGGAATGATAATTACACAATTTTGAATCATGCATAGCAATGCATGAATTGATACTAATCGCAAGCGTGTCTGATTCATTAAAGACATACTCATCTTTTCACATCAAAAATGTTTTTTTTCGGGTTAAAAAAACATAGTGGACATCGGTTGAATATCTGTCAAAAGAGACCTACTCAAATTTCACTATATTCTATTCAAACCTTTAAAAGACTAAAAATATAAATGGGTTTAACGTGTTTATAACCCGACACATATTAATTGAATGACAAAACTTACTCTAAACAAATTCAATTGACGATGAGCGATTGAAAATTGACTAAAATAATTCTATTTGTACTGATCTAAGCTCGTTTATGGATCATTTCAATATCAATAATTAATAACACTTAAAAAGATAAATTTAATCTCTTGGCTTTGTTACTCCGCCCCACTCACGAATATATATATATATATATATATATATATATATATATATATATATATATTAAAACTCTTGTCTTGGATCTCACTACTTCTTGTCTAGAGTTGTCAAGATGGATTGGCGGGACGGGTCAACCAGCAATCCGCTATAACCCGTCATTTGACTGGACGGGGCGAGCCAACTCATGAAATGTGGCGGGCCCGGGAATTGTCAACCCAACCCATCATGGGTTGTGGGTTAGGCGGGCTAACCCACCAACTTTTCTTTCTATTAATCAAAACAATAATTATTATAAATAACACAAAAAATGTCACAATTTATTTAAAAAAATTACATTTTCTACTATTATATTTTTAATAGTGTTTTCTAACAATTTTCTCTAATATAAATAGTATAAAATGAGAAAAAAATAGAAGTAAGAAACGATTTTATCATTACTCTTTTTGTATATTTTTATAATCATTTTTCTGTAAATATTGCGGTTAATATACCTTATTCTGACATCTTTAGTTGCTATAAATGCCACTTTTGTAATGAATTCAAAATCATTTACTAATATTTCAGATATAAAAAATAATCTCATATTTTGATCGAAAATGATTTAAACTAATTGTTTCAAATTTGTGACTTGTTTATTTCTAACTAGTATATGACGGGTCAACCCGCAACCCAACGCGGGCTCAACCCGTTTGATCCACCTCCTAATGAGTTCATATTTTCTTATCTCAATCCACCTTTTTTAGGTGACGGGGAGAGCCAGCCCAACGGGCCCAATCCATTTTAACAGCTCTACTCTTGCCATGATATTTACTCCAGTAACATTGTCATCTCACCGAAGAAAATACAAACTATTAACCCGACTTATTTTTTGCCCAGGAACCAATTCTCATTTTAGTTTTTTTTCTTCACTCCCTATACTCCTTATCCCTTTCCCTATTCTCTATCCTCGAAAATATAGAACTTTATGAAGGGGGATTATCACGATAGCTTTCCAAGTGAGAATACTTTGACACTCTATAATTTGATGTAAATCTGACTACTTTTCGAACACAACGACAAATCAATTCGCTTATGATTAATTGGTTATTTCATTTTTTTCTTTAAAAGAATGATAACTTTACACTACAAAGAGGAAAAATCATGTTGCAATATTGTTTGTTTAGTTTTTTGAAGTATTTGTTAAAATTTATTTATTTCAAATTGATATTTTTTTTAATCTTTCAGTCATTTATAATTAATCATGTGCATTCATGTTTTAGACGAACTTTTTATGTTTTTAAAATTTCGAATATGATGAAATGGACAACTAAATTTCAAATATATATATTTTTGTTGGCGAGTCATATATTTAATATTAATAATGAGTATTTGTAATTTTGTTCATAATATTTCTTTTAAGAACTTTGATCCGATGAAATAAACAAAATAATATTCATATATTTTATTTAGTTATAATGAGTTGTGAGTATTTGTGATTTCGTTGAGAGTAATTTTTTTTAATAACTTTCAATCTTGTGAAGTAGACAAAAAAATCATTTAATTGTGAGTATTTGTGATTCATTTCATTGAAATTTCTTGAGCAAGGTCATGCATGATTTTTCTGAAGTTTATTTGGCAACAATGGAAAACTAACGGTTGTATACATAAAAGGTTGTCTTTGGATAACAGAGCAATGAATGCAGTGGTTCTAGTTCCTAGGCTCTAGTTTCAAGGAGTTATAAGTATTTGGATTTGTATCATTTAATTATAGGATTCATTAAATATTTGTTATAAGTATCTTATTAATATTAGTTTAATGGGTAGTTACTTTAAAGTACATGTGTATGTGGCTCATAATAAAAGTATGATGAAAAAGGTAAGGGTAAATAGGTAAAAGTGTTGTTTTAAAAAGAAAGTTTCAAACAAGACAATTATTTTGGCACGGGCGAAAAAAAAATTGGGACAATAATTTTGGGACGGAGGGAGTACTATACAATAGGTAGCATGCATTGAAAACACAAATCTCATTAATTGATTAAACAACTCTCAAGTAAACATGACTATCGAAATTCATAGATATGTAAAAATATTTCGAAAAGTTATTATACTAAAAAAATCAAGTATATTCGAATTTCTTACGATTTATTACAATATATTGACATAACTAAAAGACGATAAATATCTGAAATATTTATCTATTTCATCACATCTAAAATTTTCATAACCAAAAAATTTTAACTTTATTTTCTTTGTTTTAGAAAATACAAAAAAAGTTCTTGAATATATAAGTCTCTAATTTAAAAATCAGATTTTTTAGTAGGTTGTTCCCTTCATCATGTTTTTTCTTTATTTTTTAGTTTTGTTTATAATCTTTGTTTTATTTGAGTATTGATGTGGCAAAATCACAGCTTGGACAGTCTGTATGTTAGGTATGATATCTGGGCTTGAATCTCCTTCCTTGAGCCTGTTAAAGATCACAAGAAACCTGAGTGGAAGTGTAAGGCAGGGCCTCGCGAAACCCCTCCGGCGTGAGAGTAAGTATCGAGTGTGAATGTCAAAAGAGAATTCGACAGAGTTTCAAGGCTCAAGAAAGTGTATGTACCTTGTTTATAGCATATGGTGAGGTATTTATAGGCCCCCAATGTGGTTGAATCCGTCTAGGATTCAGTTTCCTTAGATACCTAATCAATAAAGGAAAGAATCCCTTGATTTTAGGCATGATTGGCGGCTGGCCGCGTAGATGTAGGAGCAGATATGATAAGTGCCCTGTTTAAACATGGAAACCTTTGACTTGTCTTGGAGAGCAAGCCTCCGGTGTTTCTGCTTTCGATATGTGCAGGCGAGCAAGGCTCGCTCGGGCTTGATGTCTTATTGCTCGATGTAGATCTGAGGGGTGGCCACAGTCGGGCGAGCGGGGCCAATGCTCGACCAGGTTTGGACGAGATGAATCTGATTCCTCTGCTAGGTGTGTGTGGTGCAGAACATGGCCCACTAGTCGGACGAAAGGCTGTGCCGGCCAGGAATTTGGGCCGAGAGGCTACTTGCCGGCTTAATCTTCCATCATTTTGCCCGCTAGGTAGGCGGGCCCTATATTGATCACACTCGTGACTGGCACGTGATAGTAGCTCGTGCCTTGCTCGTGACCTGGCTTGGGCCGGGCATATCAGTGGCCCCTAGCTCCTTGTTTGGCGAGCATTCATGCTCGGAGCGGGGAGCGTTCATGCTGGAGGATACTCGCGCGGGCTTCAACACTTGTGAATTTTCAGAAGGTAGCAAAGGCCTTAGGGGTCATGTGTACAAAAGGCACTGGAAACTTAGTGGATTACACCTGGAGCGTGTCAAGGAAACTTGTTGCTGAGGGCGTGTTGGGCGAGTGGAGGTAGAGGCGCGTGAGCCGTCACAAGTAGTGGTGACTTTATGGGGCACGAAGCACGAAGCAACGCATTAAATACGTTGTGATGATGGGCCGTGAACTCCAGGCGTCGTTCGGGCTCGCCCTTTTCCCCCAAAACCGCAAATGCGGCCACGGCCTATAAAGGCACACCCTACCTCCTTTTACAGCTTTGAGTTTTTAGAGAGAAGATCTTCTGGAGAGCTCCTGCTACCGGTGCCCAGAGCATTCCAGATTCCGGTGAACTCATTCAATCGTTTCCACCATTCATTCACTCCCGGTGTTTATAGTCTTCGTGTCGGCTCGGACTTTCCCCTTCGATTGCTCAGAGAAGACGTTCTATACCAGAAGTAACAGTAAGTTTCCGACCCTCCTTTCATTTTGTTTTTGATTTTTCTGGGTTTAATGAGGATTTCCTGCTTTCTCCCTTCATCTTCAAATGCTTCTATTATGGTTTAAGAGGGTAAGACTGCCCTTAGGTAGAGATCGAGGAAAAGACCATGTGGTCTTGCTCGCTAGTCGGGCATGGCCCCTTTGGTGTACCTAGACTTAGGATCTCTTTCCCCTCTTTACTTTGTCAGTTATCCAGGCAGAAGACTGATACTCCTCTTCCTCAATCTCTTTGTAGATGTCTGATGCTTCAGAAAATGACCGCGAGGCCTTCAGCTACGACGGGAAGAATGATTCCTTAAGCAGCGAGAAAACTCCTCCCGTTGACTATGAGTCGGATGCAGGAGCGAGATCCGTGGTCGGGCCGATGGTCCATAGGTGCGTAGCTGCCCCCATAGTTGACTTGGTTGATTCCTCTAGCGAGGAAGATTCTGGAGAGGAGAGTGTGGCCAGGTGGCCGACGGGGCCTCAACGGCCAGAGAGAACCAATGTTGAAGGTGAGGTTGAGCGAGTAAAGAGCCGGGAGAGGTGGCGGGAGGGCCTCGGATCTTGACGAGGCGGATAATATCTGGGTGCCGTCGCTTTAAAGAGAACATGCCGTACCCAGTGGAGGCCACACTTGAGGTTGATGCGGGTGACCGGGACAACATTCCCCATGCTCGCTGCCATACCCTGATCGGTGGCTCTCAAGTGGAGGTCACACTTGATGAAGTAGTTGAGGAGGAAGAAGAGGAAAAGGAAGAGCCTAAATGGTATGTAAATGCAGATGAGAGCCGGTGCGCTGCTCATTGGGCCACACTGGATACACCGGACAAGGTAACCTGCCTACTATCGGGCAAGCAAGATGGACGTGCCTGCTGGTGTTAAGCTCTCCCGCGAGCAGGGAAACGAGCTTCTGTTTTTCGTCGATTTTTTCCGCATCGGACTACGCCTTCCGCTAGAGCCCTTCCTGGTGGACTTTACGCTTTCGAGAAGCCGTGCCATGTGACTGATCTTGAATCTTTGTCAGAGCCATCCACGGCCTTCACGGTGGCGAGCCGGCTAGCTGAGGTCGAACCGGATATGCTGCCATGAAGTTGTTCATTGCCCGAGCACAGGCGGGAGAATCGTAGTGAGGCAGCTCCAACTTCTTGAGGTTCTTTGTCGATGTCCCCGGGAAGGTGGAGTCTTGGGACAGGAGAGTCCTTTTTATCGAGTCCTGGGTCGGCTGGCCATTCGCGCCCACAGCGGCCAGCGAAATCAAGATCCCCAAGGCTTCCAAGCAAGACTTCAACTCGGGGGAGATTGCCCGGCTAGCAGCGTTGAAGGCCGCCGTAGGTGTGATCGAGAAGAATGAGAAGCGCGTCGGCCAGCAATTTCTGCTTGACTGGAAAGAGCTGGTTTGTAATCCGCGCTACTTGTGCCTGACTGGGGTGATGCGGGCAGAGGTCCCCGAGGTGGAGCCCCTCTTGATTCATGTTCCGGAGAGCCCCCATCCATACTGGGATGATTGTCACGGGAAGATGTTCAAGCGCGAATGCGTTGAATGTCAACTGCTAGGTCCAGGTGCTGACTGCCGGCCAATTTATGAGGATCGGGACGGTTGCCTGCTAACTATGATTGCACTCATTTCTACTTTAACCATCTTGTTTTCTCGTAGCAATTCTGACTTTGTTTCGCTTTGTCTTGTTTCAGGGATGAAGAACTTGGCGATCTGCTACGGTTGAGGAAGAAACAAGGCGTCGGAGCCGGCCGACCTAAAGGCCAACGAGCCCGTGGCCTTGCCTAAGGTGCCATTTTTCTCGCCTACCAAGAAGAATCCGGGCTTGGGCAGGGCCACAAGTCCGGTTAAAAAAGTGCCAGCGGCGAAAGTTGTCATCCCCATCCGAAAAGAGGCCGCGCAGAAAGAGGCAGCGGTGACTATTATAGATAACGTCGTTGAGCCAGCAGCTGCCAAAACCTCTGTGGTGCCCGGTGCTAAGGATGCCAAGGCAAAGGGGAAAAGGAAGAAAAACCCCTCTCCTCCTCCTGCTCAGGATGTCCGCCAACGGGGCTCGAGCCTAACCATTCTCCTTGCCTGTTCAAAGTGGGGAAGCCACTTGGAAGCGATCCGGCTTTGTGATGCCTTCAACCACCAGTGCTGCCCGGGCACTGGTGAAAGAGATATCTGAGGATGCCCCTCTGCTAGGGGGCATAGATCTGCATGCTCGTGGGAGCCCTGGAGGTCTGGTGGGCAAAGGCGTTATTGAGAGGGCCATGCATGATGGCACAAGACCGAGAATCACGTAGACACCCACGATTTCGTACCACGGTATGTGGCGACATAAAATATCAAGAAGCTGTTAAAACTTAACGAATGTCAAGTTGCGGGGAGTCAAAAATGCGAAAGGAAGCGAGGAGGATCGCGAAGCAGGTGAACTGCGGGGCCTAAAGTGCAAAATTTTCAAAGTTTCAAAGGGCTTGGTGCATGATGAGGCCCATGGTGCCGCGAAGCATTGCCTTGGCCGCGCCATGGGATTTCTGTGCGTCTCTCTCGGATCAAATATGTACAACTTTTCAAGCGAAACCTGCACAGGCTGCCGATGCGGGAGAGAAATGAAGAAATTCGGCGTCGTCCTACTCATTGCTATAAATAGAGACCCCGGCCTCTCATTCCGGTTGCTCATTTTCGCGATAGAAAAATCGCGGCTCTGCGATTCCTTCAATATCAATAGTACAAGAGGTGCAAGATAGGTGAGTGGAAGCCCTGTAATCTCAAACCCCGTCCAAACTACGCCAAATCAAAAAACCATAGGTTATAAGTGATCCCTAGCCTAGTTGTTAGGTGTCCACCTCAAATCCCAGTCCAAAAATCCCAAAATAAGCCGTTACTGCCCGAGTAACGAGCTAAAGTCAAAAAAAACTAAGTCTAGGTTCCGCCCAACTAGAAAGGCCAAAACCTACCCAAATAAAGGCGTCACTACTGCCCAGTTGATAAGCCCAAACCTCAAAACATCAATCAAATCAAGCGGTCATCGGTTCAATTCAAAACAAAAGACTCCCTCTCACGAAGGACGTAGCAGGCGACCGCCGCTCTAAAAGGTAATACCTTTAAGGCGTATTTTATTTCATTTGTATTTTTTCCTTTTATTTATTTTTTAAAAATTGTTATTTAAATCGAACAATGTAGTCAATATAAGCCGTTGTCTTTGGATTAGATTATGAAATATTATGTAAAAGAGCCGTTATAATGGCAAAATATTCTTAAATATGTTTGTAATTATTGGAAGGAGGCAGTTTGAGTACGTAAATAATGTAGCCACGAATGTATGCTTTTAAATTTCCCTTGTCAAAATAAGACCTTATTTATTTGCTAGATTAATATAACAATGAGCATACTTCACCAAAAACGTTTTGAGACCGAAAGAGGCGAGTTGGGTGCCTAGCACCTTCCCAACTCGTAACTTAGCCTCGAACCGCTTTTCTAAAATCTCGGTTTTCTTTTACGGTTTTCCTTTATTTTGGCCTTAAAATAAAGGTGGCGACTCTAAAACTTTCAGATCCAGTGGGGCCTCGCAACATTCCCTCTTTGCACTTTCCTGTTCTCCCCTAAAAAAGGGAGATGCGGGAATGGAGGGGTGATGTATTCCCATATCATGGTATCCCCTAAACAAGGGATAACTTGATGCGGGAAACCCATAGCTCCCATAGCGATCTGATTGGGCCATAAGGCTATTTTAATAAATCCATAAGTGGGGGCGTCGCAATATCTTTTCTTGCACTTCTCTATTTTCCCCTGAAAGATAAAAGGGGAGAATGAGAATGGAAAGGTAATGCATTCCCATATCCTGTTATCCCCGAAATAAGGGATAACCTGACATGAGGAAACCTTTAGTTCCCATTTTGGATACAAAATCCACTCAAGGCAACCGAGGCACATTCCAACGTGCTAACATAGGCGAACTCCTCTCGCACTTTGGATTTCGTCTTCCCAAAGCAAGGGAGGGTGGAACGAGAGCAGTGGTGTCCCGCATCCGCACGTACGCGCACCCCTATCCAAGGGCGCGCGGGGCGCGGGTCGCATCCCGGGAACCTCACAGATACCGCCGGCCATGTCCTGGTTGGGAATGTGGGACTCTGCCTTAGCGAGGTAAAACATTTGCCTGTAGTTTGCCTTTCTTTTTCTTCTTTATTTCCCGTTCTGACTATCTGTCCTCTGCTCGCAGATCGCTTCCACATGTACTAATCTCTATGATCGGTACAATGAAGAAAAGGAAGCTCGCAAAAAGGCGGAGGCCGACCATAAGGCTCGCGAGAGCTTGGTAAAGGAAAAGGTCGAGCAGGTGGCCCTTCTGGCTGATCAACTGGAAACCAACAATGCCGCTGCCCAAAAAAGGGAGGCCGAGCTACTTGAACGCAACTTGAAGCTGGTTGCCCAAAACGACACTCTGGTTACCGAGAGAAAATAGTTGGTGGGCCAGATGAAGAAGGACCAGGCTAAACTGGAAAAGGGGAAGACCGCTCTGGCCGCGGTCACTAAGCAGAGGGAGAACCTGCAGGTGGAGCGAGATTCTCTTAAAATGCAAGCCATCAAGAATAGGAAGCTGGTGGAGGAGCTGCTCCAAAAACTAAAGAATGCTGAGGAGACTGCGGTGGAGAACTATAAGAAATCCCCGACCTTCGAGGATGATTTCAAAATATCCTCTGCCTTCGATGAAGCTATGGATGAGGCCATTGTGCCCTATTTTGCACATGATACCAACCATATTCTTCGACTGCTCGCTGGCCGCGGGGTTGTAGAGATGAAGACCATGGCCGAGTGGGCTGTACTTGATGTCTACTCCGATGATGCTCGCCAGTTCCATAGCCTAGTCCCCTACACTGAGTCGGAGTTGGAGGCCTTGGCCAAGGCTGATACTGATGTTGGTCGCGAGCCTTGGGTTCCCCCCACTCCCCTGACCAAGAATGTACGCTCCTTGGTCGATGCCTTGGAAGGTGAGAAGGCCGCTCAGATGATGGCCGCGGATGATGCGAGAGCGGCAGAGCAGGAGGCTGCTCGCCAAGCTTTAAACGCTGAGTATGCCGAGCCAATCCGGGCTTCGACTAAGGATCTCCTGCCCCCTCCAAAGCAGGCTCCTGACCAAGCTTAGCCTAGGGTTGACCACTTTCTGTTCGGCCTGCGTGCCATCATTTTTGATATTGAATTGTAACTTATCTTAATACTCATGAATGGAACCATCTTTTATTTGACATATGTTCCTTCTGCTTGTATTCTTCTATTGTGTCTTTGTTTTGCTTTGATTTTGCTCGATAATTGCTTTCTTACTTGTATTTCTCATGTCATAGATTAGTACAAGTACAGGTATTCCCTCGAAAGCATATCGAGCATAATAAATGGAATTAATCGAGTATGTAAACTTGCAGTAATCAACTTTAAAAAATAACAAGGCTAACCAAGTAGATGTAGTATTTAAGTTGAGAGGTTACACGGGCAGATGCTCGAGATAGGTGCTTGGATCAGGCCAAGGCTTTGAGTGGGCATAACCCCTATCGCTTTGGGCGAGCTTCCAGAAGATTGCCTAGCGAGCAGGGCCCTACTATGAACGGCCACCAATAACTGGGATGGGCCCTAGTTCAATGTTGGCACATCGAAGCGGTTGTTGGTATATCAACTGGTATAGAGATATACGACTAACAGTGTTGCTCGGTCACTATAGGAATCCGAGGTAGCTAGCCGCTATCTTATGGGCAGGGCCCCTACCACTTGGCAGGCATCCAAGTATGCGAACCGGGCATGACCCCATCTTATTCGTGGAGAAGGTAAGATAAGCTCGCTAATACTTGGGAATAGAGAAAGTTGACGGGTATGGCCTATCGCTTTCGCCGAGGCTAGCGATTTTGTCAAACAATTCAGCTTGATAGATAAAAGACAACTAACCAACCAAATAATTTGAATGGAAAAATATGGAAAAAACTTGCCTTTTATTGATCAATAATAGTGACCCTCAACAGGACTGAGGTCTTGCCCGTTTGTGCACTGACTTAAGGATAATACTTTTTAAGGTGGTCCGCATGCCAAGGATGCTTCAAATCCTTTCCTTCATGAGTTCGAAGTGTGTAGGTGCCCTCTCTGACTATACCAGTGACTTGGAAAGGCCCTCTCAGTTAGGCGATAGCTTTCCCCATTTTGCCCGGTGACCCGTTACCTCAATTTTTCTGAGTACCCAGTCTCCGACCATGAAAGCTCTACCTCGAACCCTTTTGTCATGATGAGCCTTTGCTCTTTGCTTGTAGTTGACCATCCTGAGTCGTGCATCCAGCCTTTTTTCTTCAAGTAGATCAAGGTCTATGGCTCGGGTAAGCTGATTATTCTGCTCGCTGTAATGTGATACACGATAGCTAGGTAAGACCATTTCTACCAGGATCATAGCTTCAGATCCGTGTGTGAGTGCAAACGGAGTTTCCCCGGTTGGTCCTCAGACAGTGGTTCTGACCGCCCACAAGGCTGATGGTAGCTCTTCCGCCCATTTTCCAGCTCGCCCTTCTAAGTTTCTTTTGAGAGCATGCAATACTTGCTTGTTTCCGGCTTCGACTTGGCCGTTACCCTGTGGATAAGCTACAGACGACTACTAATGTTTGACACCCAAGCGAGCACTTTCTGCTGTGAATTTGTCCGAGAACTGGGTGCCGTGTTCGGAGATGATTGCTCAGGGGAGTCCGAACCTGCACCATACTTGATCGTGGACGAATTTGATGACATTTGCCTTTGAAATTTTAGCCAAGGGCTTTGATTCGATCCACTTAGTAAAGTAGTCTACGGTTACCACTGCATATTTGTATTTGCCTTGTGCTAGCGGGAATGGGCCAATCAAATTGATCCCCCACATTTCGAAGGGCCAGGCCGCGACGACTGGAGTTTGGACGGTGGATGGAAGCCTTGGTATGTCCGCGTATCTTTGGCACTTGTCACATTCGCGGACATACTTCTCTGCATCCCTTGTAAGGGTTATCCAGTAATATCATGCGCGAGAACCCTGCAATCGAGCTCGTGTGCGGGGTGGCCACCACTCCCCATGTACTTCATACGAGCAGCTCTCGATTAGTGCAGGGGTACACAATGAGTATAGGTCTGACCTTAGATCGCTTGTACAAGATTCCCCCTACCACTAAGTAACGACAGGCTTGGCTCTGGATTGTTGTGGCTTTGACTTTGTCTGTGGGCAGGATTCCTTGTTCGATGTAATCTTTGTAGTCATTAATCCAACTTTTGGTCGCTGGCTCGATCTCCATGACTAATGGCTTATCAATGGCTGGGGTTTCTAGGTGCTCAATCATTACTGAAGGATTTAGCAGTGCTAGGTTTGCCTCAGCGATCTTGGACAAATAGTCTGCTTGCATGTTGTCAGCCCGGTCAATTCTGATGATCTCCCAAAACTTGAAATTTTTCAAGATTTCTTTGACAAGCTCGCAGTATTTGACCAGGGTAGGGTGATGCACCATATATTCCCCTTGGACCTGGTTCACTACTAATTGTGAATTCGAGTACACTGTGACCGCTTCTACACCCAAGTCAGCTGCGAGCTCAGGACCATCGATCATCGCTTCATACTCGGCAACGTTGTTTGAGGCGGGGAACTTAAACCGAAGTGCTAGCTCAAACTCTGTGATCTCGTCGGGAGCTATGAGAAGGATGTCAGCTCCGCTCCCGACTTTGCTCGCTGCCCCATCCACATAAAGATCCCAACAGTAGGCTGGCCAAGGTTGTGGCAGCTGCCTTTGCTCGGGCTCTGTTGGTTGCTGGGCCTCAGGATCCTCCCGCTGATTGAAGCTTGTTTCAACCAAAAAATCAGCTAGGGCCTGAGCTTTGATTGCCCGCCTGGGTAAGTAGTCTATGTCGAACTCTGTGAGCTCGATTGACCAGTTGGGCAGTCTGCCTGATGTGTCAGGCTTGTGGAGTACTTTGCGCAGTGGTGCATCCGTGTATACTATGATTACATGTGCAGAAAAATAGGTCCTTAATTTCCCGGCAGCTATGACAAGCGAGAAAGCTAATTTTTCTACATTAAAATAACGACCCTCAACAGGACTGAGGGCCTTTGATACATAGTACACAAGTTTTTGAATATCTAGTTCCTCCCTAACTAAAGCAGCCACCTGCAGTCCGTAGTCGCGCTAAATATATATAAAGGCTCACCTGCATGGGGGCTGGCGAGGAGGGTGGTTTGCCATGATATTCCCTGAGCTGCTCGAGGGCTTTGGCACAGTCTGCATTCTACTCAAAACCCTTGTTGCCGCGTAGAACCTTGAAGAAAGGGAGGCACTTTTTCGCTGACCGGGAGATGAAGCGACCAAGGGCAATGACCCTGCCGTTTAACTGCTGGATGTGTTTGATGCAGTAAGGCTGCTCCATGTCGAGTAAGGCATGTATCTTCTCTGGGTTGGCCTTTATACCGCGCTGGTTGACCATGAACCCGATGAACTTTCTTGCTCGGACCCCGAAGGCGCACTTGCTCGGGTTCAACTTCATGTTATGCTTGTGCAGATTGTCAAACGTTTCTGCCAAGTCAAGGGTGTGGTCGCGGCCCTTTGTTTTGATGGCCATGTCATCAATGTATGCCTCCATGTTTCTGTCGAGCTGAGAGCCGAAGACTTTGTTGACCATGCACTGGTAGGTGGCCCCTGCATTCTTTAGCCCGAAGGGCATCATCTTGTAACAGTAGAGGCCCCCCGTTGCTCGGAAGGTTGTCTTGGCCTTATCTTGCTTGTTCATCCTAACCTGGTGGTACCCTGAGTATGCATCCAGGAAACTGAGCATTTCAAACCCGGCTATGGAATCGACGAGCACATCTATGCGAGGCAACGGGTAACAATCCTTCGGGCAGGCTTTGTTGAGGCCTGTGAAGTCAACACACATCTGCCATTTGTCGTTGGCTTTCTTGACCATTACCATGTTTGTTAGCCAGGTCGGGTACTGAATCTCCTCGATGATATCTGCTTTCAGGAGCTTCTGGACCTCTGCTTTGATAGCCGCATTCTTCTTAGACGAGTATTGCCTTGGCCGCTGTTGGATAGGCCGAAAAGTAGGATCGACATTTAAGTCATGGCGCGCAACACTCTCACTGATACCCTGCATGTCCTCGATTGTCCAGGCGAACACATCCAATGCTTTTACCAATCAATCTTTCAGAGCCGGGAGGTATGACCTTCCCGATTTTGATTTTCTGCTCGGGGTAGGCGTGATTGATAACTACCTCTTCCAGCTCGCCCTCTGGCTGAATATCGGGCTCATCGTGGACTTGCAGAGTGTTCATCTCAATGTCTTGTGATTCGGGGCGTTTAGCCTTGCGCCTGGAGGGCCCTAGTGTCGGGGCTTGTTCGGGAACCTCTGTTTCCATGGGATCAGCGACTTCAGAAGCTTCCCCGAGCTCGACATTGTTTATGGGGATAGAGGCTGAAGCGGTATCGGTGGGAACCTCTTTTTCAGGAGCCTCTACAGTCTGATCGGGAATGTCCACGATCAGTTTCTGTTTTTTCGCTGGGACTCCCGAACATGAATGTCCACGATCAGTTTCTGTTTTTTATTTGGGACTCCCAGAACATACTCCCATTCTTGGGGGCTTCTTTGTTAGGATGCCCCAGCTCCATTCTCGGTATAGAATTTAGCCTTCTGGTGGGGAATGAAGGTGACCATCTGGAATTTGGCCATTACTGGAGTGCCCAAAATGCAGTTGTACGCTGATTTTGGATCGATCACTAAGAGAAACGTGATCATTTCTATCAGGGTTTGTGCCCACGTCACCCATGAATACCTCCGACTCGATGGTACCATGATGCTTTCGGTGATTGGTGAACCCCTCGAGCTTTCAGATAAGGCTTGAGCTGGCGTCTTGCGGTTCAGGTCCGCCCAGGCGAAGAGTAGTACATGATGTCTCTGCATGCCCGATGTCGAGTAGAACCACAATGAACTTGCG